>ML677350.1:4475060-4535638 GCA_007922305.1 Dermatemys mawii
CTTTCTTTCTTTCTTTCTTTCTTTCTTTCTTTCTTTCTTTCTTTCTTTCTTTCTTACACTTTATGAATTACAACCATATGACGGCACGACTTTCACAGGGTTCTCTCTGTAAAATCATATTTCTCTTTCCATGTATGTTCATTTTAAAGGGACACTTTCAGTTTAAAAATTGCTCTTGTGTTTAAAACTTTACCTACTGTTGTTACTATTAACACGAGAGATTACTAGTGGAATTGAAAGATTAGAGATGTTCTTTTTTGGTCTTTTTTTCTGTTTGTTTACATAGTGCATTTGACAGCACTGTAGTCAGTGTCACTTTCTGCTGTACAGTCAATTAATTCCCTTTTAGTTTGTGAGATTTCCCACAGTGGCAAGGGAACAGGGATTGGAGTTGGAGATAAATATTGAGAGAAACACTTTTTAAAAATGGAAAAACATGATTGTAAACCCATACAAAATTCAGAGGGACTAAGGGGCAAGTGAAGTGCCTCAAACCCCATTTAAGTCTTCTAAATCTTGTGGATTTCAAGATAATGATCTCCAATTATCATAAACTTTCCCTTTATTTTTGATCTATTTGTGGTAGAAATCAGCATGAAAATTGGGAATTAAGGGAGCACATCAAGGAATGTGCAGGTAGGGCAGGGAATTGTGAAGATGTGACACCCGTTCTTTCGGGCCAGAAAGCCACACCAAAAAGTTTGGGGACAATGAACTCCAGCTACCTTTGTCTGATTTCAGTACTGCTTTACCTGATGATAATAAAGCTCTCTATGGATGCTTGCATGTCTTGTCTCACTAATGTCTCCTGGCTACCTTACATGTTTTGTCTGGCTAACTGCTCCAAATTATTGACATTCTGATTAATCAAAATAGCCTTCAGCCCTAATCTTGCATCACTTCCACTTCTTGCCTTTTGCTGCCTTTCCTATCTCCCTGGATAGTAAAACATGCTTGAACTGCATCTCTGCCCTGCAAATTGAAAATCTCTCTCTCCGGGGTGTGTCTGTCTTCAGTGTACTCTCTGTTGTGTATGGCTCTCACCAGTTTGGGGGCCTTTCTTACTTGGTTATAAATGGTGCCTTGTCCATTAATGGTAACAGAACCACTAGACTGAGTAGTGAGTAACAGGATGTATTGGGCTATAAAATATTGCATTACTACTATAAAGATGTGTATTTTGCTTATGACAGGGAAATACATGGCTGCACTGAAAGTCAGTGTCCAAGATGTGGGCTGGTGTTTGAGAGGGGAGGGGAACGTAGTAGTCTCACTGTCGTGGTTTTACCAGGCCATCTGTATATGTGTCTCCAGCACTTTCTATGCACTGCTTCACAGTAGGCAGGATATATTTCTTTGCTCCCTGGGAGCTAAGTAAAACTCTAATTTCATTGTACTGCTTAGGGAAATATGTATTTCTGGGTGAGGAAGTGCGAGACATAGTTCCTCAAGAAATTTTAAAAATACTACTTTCCTCCATATGTTCAGGTAAGCCCCGAAGTGTGCTTGGGAACTAAGTGAGATTCAGAATTCAGGTGGCCAGTATCCCTCTTTTTTTTTTTTTTGTCCCATGCAATTATTTATCTTATTCAAGAAAGGATGAGGTGAATTTTCCATTTTGTGTTCAGGGCTGATATTTATGGCAATCCCAGTTGCTTACATTCCATAGACACTTCCCATTTCTTTTGAATTCAGAGGGGAGGAGGGAAATATGGAGCTGTTTCCTTAATTACAAGACTCCATATTCCAAATGTCTAAATTTAGCTTGATTCTTGTTGAAAGCATCTTTTTTTGAGGCGAACGGGAAACCTTGTATCCTTCTCTGTGAGGCTACTAAAGAAGCAGGAGGAGGTGAGGTTACCATGGAGATGATAGTTGTGTGCAAGGGGAGAACAGCATCGTTTAGAATTCCAGGAAGGAAGAGGGAGTGATGTCATCATATTTCATGCACTAGCCCAGGCCACCACTGTGATGTGTGTGGGTGTGTTTTTCAGGAACATCAAGGAAGTGTAGTGGGTCATGCAGAAGGATCCCAGATGTTTCATTTGGAAACATCATCTCGAATTTGTTTATAAATACTTGTTGGGTCAATACCCTGAGTGCTTTTGAATGTATAGTGTGTGTGTATGTGTATATATACACTGTATTTTATAAAGCATTTTCTTTTGGTTAAAAAGGGTGATGTAATAGTCCATGACTGCATCTGTTCACCGAAAATGTGATTGCCAGCTCACTGCATATACATACCTCTGTGGAATAGAACTTATCGTCTTTGACTTCATTTCTGGAGATCTCTTCCTGGTTAACTAAAGAAACAGCTCCACTAACTTAACCAAATGGGACAACTTTTATACATATGGGCAGGAGTATATATCCTGGGCAACAGAGGACAGTGGTGCAGAGTGTATTTAATATCTAAGTGTACTGCAGGAATCGGCAACCTTGGCATGTGGCACCACAGGGTAAGCATCCGTAGTGGGTCCCGCCAGTTTGTTTACTTTCTGGTTCGCCAACCGCTGCCCCCACTGGCCGCGGTTCACCGTCCTGGTCCAATGGGGGCTGCGGGAAGCGGCGCGGTGCTTTCCCTGCAGTCCCATGTGCCAAGGTTGCCAATCCCTATGGTGTACTGTCTCTGACCAAAATTCCTTTTTACATCCAAAATGTGGCTTGTAATAATTAATGATGGGGTGGGGAGGAAGTAGTATAATTCCCAATAGCCTACAGCTCTGTATGTAGAGACATTAATACTAGTGCGCTAATGAGACGGCAAATAAATGTAAAGTCTTCTATTAAACAAATGATGTTTGTAGGATTGTTGATGGGCCAAAGCCCAGAACCAAATGAAAGTGGAAGAGGGAAGACAGCCGGAGGGAAGCTTACCACTCTATATGTGATGTTGTTGGAGCTTAATAGCCGGAGGTAATAAGAGCCATACATCAAACTGGGGTAAGTATCAGATGAGTGCCATAGAGATCAGTTTCAAAACCAGTTTAATTTCAGTTTTTCATGAGTAATCTGGTAGTTAAGCCTTAGACACTATTTTTATATTTGTTGTATTCACAGATGATACTAGATAGGGAGGTGTTGCAAACAATACTGAAGACAGACCTAATGCATTGGGTGCATCCACACTAGGAAAAAAGGGTTTTCTTACCGTGTTAGCTAATACATGGTAATTAACATGAAAAAGAGAAGGTTACTTTCTTAGGCTGAAGGTCAAGAAACAGTTGCTACTGAATCTGTTAGACCATTGAACAGTCTAAAGGGAAATGGTTGGCACTCCATCACTTGCTTCCTTTTACAACTAAAATGTCAGGGAACTATCCTGTTTTGAACATAGTGGTGGACAAAGGAAAACTAAGATCCTTTCAATCTCCAATTTTTGTTTTATAGAGGAAAATTAAAGGAACCCATGGACCCTTTCCGTATGTGTGAGAACTATGGTATTTCCTTTCTTGGATGCTTACTGTGTGTGTGCGGGAGGGTGGGGATGGCAGGAGAAGCAGGAGTTCCTGAGCTCAGTCCTCCTTCCATATGACTCCCACTCATGGATGTTGTTTGCTGTATCACATGTGAGTAAATGGACAATCTTGTATTGTCTAGAGACTTCTCTTTAAAATTTCCATCATTGCTAACTCAGGTTCATCCCCATCAGTGTTCGGAAGGTTCAGCTCCCCATTGTGGGTGGTCTGACTACCACTCATTTTCAGCACCGTCTCAGTTAGACTTGCTCCCTGTTGGGTTAGATGACCTGTTGCTGGAAATGGAGTTAGGCGTTTGTAAGCTCTCTGCACCAGAGCTCTTAAGTTGCTAATACGGGTGGAAGTGAACTTGTAGTAGCAAGGCTGGGAAATTAAAACCAAAAACCCTCTGATGTAAGCAGGGCATAAAGGTCTAGCATGGACTTCATGGGAGGAGTTGTGGGGGTAAGCCATAGATCCAATGGGCTGGCATATGTACTGTAACTATTACTTCTGTGCTGTAGTTGCAAATGCTATAGGAGTGAGAGAGTCATGGGTGAGAGATTAGTAGACAGTCAAAAAAAAAAAAATGATATGCCTTTGACAATCAGAAATCTAATGCCCTTGTGCGGCCCTCTCTTCACCTTGTTTCCTCATTTTAAAATAGGTCTCAAGCACCTGGGAAGTGCCTTTTAGCGGTAAACAAAATGATGAAATGCCCCATGGCAGTTTGATTTTACTGGCGAGCACATCCTAACTAAATCTTTCTGGAAATGGCTGGTTGCATATAGGTAATGGGGAGAGAAATGTAATTTGGTGTTGGTAGGAGGGAGTCGGGAGGGAACTGGAATTAGCTGGTGGTGTCCCATGTCCCAGCTGTTGCTCTTGCTGGAAGGCAGACGTTTTCTTCTCCCCGCCCTGAGGAGGGCGGTGTGAGGCTTTTTTAAATTAAACCTCTCTTTCTCCACTCCTCTTTTGTGGAATGAGTTTTGTTGGGTATAGGTAGAAAGTTATATTTTGCTCTGTATTTAGTCTTAGATCCAAAGGAGAAGAGGAGGCAGCTGTTGGGATTTTCTCTCTACTTGGTTTAACTGGATTGTTCTGTTCCAGTCATTGGAGTTTAACCCCTTCTCACCTTTTCACTTCCTGCTCCTTCAACAATGGCAACCTCTGTACAGAATAATCATGTAGCAAGGCTCTT
Organism: Dermatemys mawii; assembly: GCA_007922305.1. Lineage (NCBI taxonomy): Eukaryota > Metazoa > Chordata > Testudines > Dermatemydidae > Dermatemys > Dermatemys mawii. Next base: position 4,479,723 of record ML677350.1, read on the forward strand.
CCTAGAGTCACAATTAGTGACCTGTAAAATTGTCAGCTCCAGAGATTATAGGCAGGATCCAGCTTTCCCCAGACACTTCTCTACTCCCCCTGGACTGCTAAGTCAAATTAGACCTACAACATGCACTGCATGGAATTTGCCAGTAGTACAGTGCCACATGGTACCATTTCTGTATGCAAGGCAGAAAGGTACCTTTGACCTTTCTGTGACCTGGATGCTCTAGCTGCTGCCCACTCTCAAACCTCCTTTTTCAGCATATTGCTTAAGAAAGTAGCCTTTTCTCATTTCTTCAGTCACTACTTGTGCAACAATATCTTTGACTATGTTCAGTCTGTGTGGGTCCCCTCACCCTCATTTGGTCATAGTATGGGAACTTCTCACCATATAGTTAAGCTTTTTGTTGCATGGGTTTCCTTTTTCCTCATTTTCCTTGACCTCAGTGCAGTCTTGAATCCTGGACCAGCTGCATAACTTTCAAGCCATCTCTGACTGACTGACTTCCTTCTCTCTTGAGGTAGCTCTTACTTCAAACCACTCTGTTTCTGGAGTTGACTTTTCTGCATCAAAATCCTTTCACTTACAAGTCCCACAAAGCTTAATTTTGGCTCTCTTCCCTGCCCCTGCCAAACCAATCTATGTTCACTTTGGATTACTTTCTCTCAAACACTTTTATTTTGGTCATATACTGTGCATACAGATCTCTCTTTTATAACAAGTGGTGTCTCTGTTTACTCTTTCTGCCTCTTGTCCAAGTAATTCCTCTAGTTAATATATGATGTGAACAAGTGCATCCTCCAAATAACCTTTTTCCCCTCTCCTTGATTTGTACATCCCATTTCTCTCCACTGCCTATCACATTGGAGTTGTCTATGATCCTGCCCTTTCCTTCCTTCCCACATTTTCTGTCTGCCAATCTTTCCACTTTCCAGGGTGCTTTGAGAAATGTAGTCAATATTTCTAACACCCATTTAAGATGAAGAGCTATAAAAATGCAACACATCTGCGACATTGACTCTACTGCTGCTGAAATCTCGTTCATGTTCCTTGACTTGACAGCAGCAAATATCTTCCACAAGTGTCATGGTGATCTTTTGAATGTCCTCAGCTATTGATAGGGCTCTGCCTATAACCATAACAATCAAATACAGCAATCTTTGATAATTTTGTTTAGTTGCACCTATTCATGAGTTTTTACTAATATTTAATGATATGGGGCGTTTGAAGAGTCTATTATTTCATTATTAATCATAGCATACTAGAATTGTAGAGCTGGAAGGAACCTTGAGAGTTCATCTAGTCCAGTATTCCACAACGACCAGTCTGTGTACTGGTGCTGGTCCCTGAGATTTCCCTAACACAGTTTAGGAAGGCAGCAAGTCAGCCTCTGGTATCAAAAATGTTGAGAACCACTGACTTAGTCCACCTCCCCCATGCTGAGGCAAGGCCAAATGCACCTAGATCATCTCTCATAGGTGTTTGTCTTATTTGTTCTTGCATGTCACCAGTGATGGAAATTCTACAACCTGCCTTGGTAACTGATTCCAGTATGTAACGATCCTTCTAGTTAGAATTTTTTCATAATTTCACCTAAAACTCCCTGGCAGCAATTAAATCAGTAATTTCTTGTCCAACCTGCTGTGGGCATGGAGAACAATTGATTGTTGTCATCTTTTTATGAAGGCCCTTAACATATCTGAAGACTTGTCAGGTGTCTCCCCAGTCATCTTTTCTCAAGACTAAACATGCCCATCTTTTGTAATCTTTTTTCGTAGATCAGGTTTTCCAAATCTTTTATCATCTTTTTTTGTTGCTCTCCTCTGAACTCTCTCCAGTTTGTCCACATCTTTCCTAAAGTGTGGCACCCATAACTGGGCACAGTACTCCAGCTGAGGCCTCACCAGTGTCCAGTAGAGTGGGACATTTACCTCCGTGTATTACATACACCCCAGATTGATATTTGCTGTTTTCACAACTACGTGTACTACATGTTGACTTGAGTGTAGGCTCGGCTGGATTATATTTAAATGGTAAATGTCGATTTCAGCTGATGTTGACATTGATGAAAAAAGTAGGTAGCTGTAACAGCAGGAGTGCAGCCCCCAATCCCATTGTGCCCACAGGGATCAAGTGTTACCGGCCCTACTGCAGTGCCAGGAGTCCTCTGCAGCCTGCTGTCATGGACCTGCTCCCTCATTCCTGTGCTAGTAGGGCTGCAGAGGGCACCCTGTGCTGTCACCAGGCTGGTGACACCCAATCCCTGCTGGCGCAAGGTGTGGGGAAGGCCGTGGCCAGGGCCAGCAGGAGAAGGACAAGCCCCCAGCTGTGACAGGAGGCCACCCAGCTCCTGAATGGCTTGTCATTGTTCTCTTGACAGCCCTGCCAATGGGTCCCTGCTCTGTCCTGTCAGGATTTCAGACTTTCCCATACCTTGCATCTGCAGGGATCAGGTGCCACCGGCCCCACAGCCTTGCAAGGAGCCCTCTGCAGCTCTGCTGTCATAGCCCTGCTCACCAGCTGGGAGTGTGGGAGCTGTCTCTGGGCAGGAACTATTGAGCCGCTGACCACCAGAGTTCTGCTGGTCCTCCTCCTTGCTGTCCTGGCCTGAGGGGAGGTCTCTACTCTTCTGGGCTAGGACTGCATCCTCTCCTTCACTTTGCATCCCTTTGTCTTGGGCCTTTCAGTTGTTCAGGGACCCTCCCAGAGCCCTCTGCAGTCCTCCTGTCAGTGCTGTTCTAACCCCACTCCTGCTCCTTAATTTCTAGCAACTGTAAAAACAACAATCAGTAAAAATTGAAGAAAATTCTCAAATAAAAATTATGGGTGTCATTAATTGCAGTCAACTCATGCAATTAACTCAAAAAATTAATTGCAATTAAAAAAATTAATCGCAATTAATTGCACTTATGATAATAGAATATTAAATATTTTTGGATGTTTTTCTACATTTTCAATATTGATTTCAATTACAAGACAGAATACAAAGTATACAGTGTTCACTTTATTATTATTTTTGATTACAAATATTTGCACTGTAAAAATGATAAAAGAAATAGTATTTTTCAGTTCACCTCATACAAGTACTGAAGTGCAATCTCTTTATCATGAAAATATAACTTACAATTGAAGATTTTTTTGGTTACATAACTGCACTCAAAACCAAAACTATGTTAAACTTTAGCACCCAGAAGTCCACTGAGGCTTACATCTTATTCTGCCAATTGCTAAGACAAACAAGTTTCTTTACATTGACAGAAGATACTGCTGCCTGATTCTTATTTACAATGTCGCCTGAAAGTGAGAACGGGTGTTTGCATGGTGCTTTTGTAGCCCGTGTTGCAAGGTATTTACATGCCAGATATGCTAAACATTTGTATGTCCCTTCATGCTTTGGCCACCATTCCAGAGGACATGCCTCCATGCTGCTGATGCTTGTTAAAAAAATAACGCATCAATTAAATTTGTGATGATATTGCTTGGGGGAGAATTGTGTATCTTCTGCTCTGTTTTAAGCGCATTCTGTATATATTTCATGTTATAGCAGTCTTGGATGATGACCCAGCACATGTTCATTTTTAAGAACACTTTCGCAGCAGATTTGACAAAACGCAAAGAAGGTACCGATATGAGATTTCCAAAAATAGCTACAGCACTCGACCCAAGGTTTAAGAATGTGAAGTGCCATCCAAAATGTGAGAGGGGAGACGTGTGGAGCATGCTTTTAGAAGTCTTAAAAGAACAACATACGGACATGGAAACTACAGAACCCAAACCACCAAGAAAGAAAATCAATCTTCTGCTAATGGCATCTGACTCAGATGATGAAAATGAACACTTGTCAGTCCGCACTGCTTTGGATCATTATCAACCAGAACCCATCATCAGCATGGAAGCATATCCTCTGGTATGCTGGTTGAAGCATAAAAGGGACATATGAATCTTTAGTGCATTTAACATGTAAATATCTTGCAACGACAGCTGCAATAGTGCCATGCGAATGCCTGTTCTCACTTTCAGGTGACATCATAAACAAGAAGCCAGCAGCATTATCTCCTGCAAATTGGAACCAACCTTGTTTGTCTGAGTGACTGGCTGCCCAAGAAGTAGGACTGAGTGGACTTGTAAGTTCTGAAGTTTTGCATTGTTTTATTTTTGAATGCAGTTATTTTTGAACATAATTCTACATTTGTAAGTTCAACTTTCATGATAACGAGATTGCAGTACAGTACTTGTATGAGGTGAATTGAAAATTTCAATTTGTTTTTTACAGTGCAAATATTTGTAATAAAAAATAAAGTGAGCACTGCATACTTTGCATTCTGTGTTGTAATTGACATTAATATATTTGAAAATGTAGTAAACATCCACAAATATTTAAAATAAATTGTATTCTATTGTTGTTTAACAGAGCAATTAATTTATGTAAAATAGTAAAGACAGTCATGATGTGTGATGGAAGTAATACAGCATCTTCTGCCACAAAGCAGTTGTCTTTACAGGCACTGTGGTCATGGAATTCAGTCTCTGGGCAAAGACTACAATCTTTTTGACTCAGAGATCATTGAGCTGTGAGAACATAGCCTCAACCTCATGATCTCTGTAGGACAGAGGCCAGTTTTGAGCTGAATACTTCAGCCGTCAAGGTCTACAAAGTCTCTCTAACCTCCAGCTGTTTCCAACACTGCAGCTACTGGCAGAAACAGCAGTCCTGGCACAGGTTTGCTTTCAATAAATTGGGTCTGGTCAGTTTTGCCTAGTTTTTCCTCTAGGAACAAACAGCTGGGATAACATGCAAAGCTTGTTAAGACTCCGGAACACCCCTTTGCCAAACAATACCTACTGCTACGTATAGCAACAGTTTAAAGCAAAGTCTGTGCAGGAGTGTGAGATTGCTTCAGTTTCATTCTACTGCTGCTGCTTCTCCCTCCAGGGCAGACAGGGGAAGAGTTGTATGCAGTTATAAAATGCTGGCGATGAAGAAAGTAGCAATCCTATTCCGTTTTACTCACTCCCTACCCTAACCTGGTCAAAGAAAAGGGGTGTGTGTAAGGTGAAACTGCCTAATTTTCCCTTGATTTGAATTTGCAAGTGTGGGAGAGGTTCTCTCCCTATCTCCAGGAAGAGTTTTAAAAAAAAAAAAAAGCATAGAAAAAAAAGCATTGATATGTTCACCTCATCTCCGCTGTAGTTGCTGGAATAGGGGAGAGGCTGGGAAATTTTATAAGAAATTCCAAGGATGAATACGCTGTAGAAAACTTTCAGTCAAGGCTAACGTAGGAAGTAGCATGAGCAATGAGCCCATTTAGAGGTGAGGGAAAAGAAGCTAGAACATTGGTTCTTTTTGGGAGGTGGTGTGATATTTTTGCCCAAGTTTAGCAAGGTTATAATTTAAACTGTAACTGTCTAACCTTATGTTTCCGTGTCACAATGTAGCACTGTTTTCAGGAAGGAGTTCACACCTTTGCTGCCATTGTTTAGATGGAGAGTTTTCTCCAAGACTGGGTTAACTGGGCAGCAGCACACAGAAGTTTACACTGCAATTGTTCTATCTCCACAATGGAAAAAAAGACATTTAAAATTAAAAAGAAAAGTCCTGTGAAAAACAGCAAAAACTAGAGACACATCTCACAGGAGATGAAGTCGGAATTGCTTATGATTATTTTATGCCTGTATTTTCTTCTTCCATGCACTGTGGTGAAATATGCAGTTTCAAACTAGTCTGTATTTTGGATGCATTGACTCACAGAAAATAGGACGTCAGAAGGAAATTTTAATGTTACCATCTCTTCCCCAAATCATTGCAGCTTCTTGTGTCCACCTGGACTTGGGTTGACTTATAACCCCTTGTTTCTATTCCTTACAATCGTTGCATTCACCTTCTCTGTTCTCTTGTAGAATGAGCCTCTGACCTCAGGTTATCATGGATACCCTGCGCGGGACAATCAAGTAAGAGTCTGATTACAGTAAACTGTGTGTGTGGTGTCTGCTTGTGGGATGTTTTGGCAGGTGGCTTCCTAACACTGTTTGTTCTGGAATGGGGACTGTTTTATTTCACTGGTTGAATGTTTTCGGAGGTATACAGTAAATGAAACACACTTTTTTGGCCATGCCATATGTGGAATGTGGCTGCATGCATGATGAGGGATTAAATGTGATCCCTCTGGTTCTCATTAAATAATTTCCTGATCCTTGGCTATTCTTAAAATGGACTTCAGATCCAAATCCCAAATACCCACTCCATCGCCTCAGTTTTATTCCGTATAGAGGTTCAGTCCGTGAACTTTGTTCTGTTTCGTTCTTATTGCTATAACTAGCAGCTGAGGAGAGAGGAAACACAGTTTTTGACTGAGAGGTCTTTTCCCTTCCAGTGCTGCTGGAGCAGAGAACAGGGTGGCCCAGGATGGTTTTGCTTCTAACTCTTATGAATTTTCCTTGGTTCTTTTTGAGTCCTACAGGGCCCACGTCCCATCCACTAGTTGCGGTTGTTTTAATTTTAAAGTAGTAAAGATGATATGACTTGGTCCATTGCAGGCATCTCAACATCCCCTTCCTGCTCCGCAGAAGGTGGGAAAACGCCAGCTGATGAGTCTGAATAGAGCAGGGAAGGAGAGGGCCATCATAATTTGTCTTTCTACCTTTCCATTGTGAAGATATTTGTCACCCTTTGTCCCTTGCGGCTTACAAGTCAACATTGTCCAGGAAGAAGTCCTGAAGCTTGTCTGAAACCTTTATTCTAATCTTGGAATTGAATTTTATGGAGATTTTTGAAGGCCCTATGCAAGGAGTATGGGCATGTGCACAGTAGACGTACAGCTATGTTTGTATCCAGTGTGTCACATGTGCCTGTGTTTGTTGAAACAAAACCATTGTGTGGCACGAACCTCCCCCCCTCAAAAAAGGAAAACCCCTCCCTAACCCTGTTGTAGGGACACCACATTCATGTGTTGGCTGAGTTTGTATCCATGCTTGCCATGCTGCTGAGCTGTTTGTATCTGTGCATTCCTGGGGAATTTGGAAAATGATCCCATAGCGGTTCCATGGGGGCATGGGGATTGTGTTGAGTGACCAGAGCAAGTGCATAGAGAGTGGTGTACCAGATCCTGTGGTGCAGCGTAGTCTGTGCTCTCCCACTGCACGAAGTGCTGGGAAAAACAGGTGGACCAGCCATACCATTTAGGAGATTCCCAGCTACACTGCAAAAAGAAAAGCCTTGTCTGTGCTATAGTATTTTGGCATTGCAGCCACTGGTGTGCTTTATTTTAACCTTCAAGACCCTTGCTGAGAGCAAGTGCAATTACAAGCCTTGCCACCATTGAATCCCACGCTGGGTTTTTCTACATTTATTGTAGAGACACAGACAGAAAATGTAAGTGTAAGAGCTACAATGGTTGAGTTAGTTCTGCCAGTGCAGTGTTACAATGCTCCTGGCCCCACTCTTCAGTAGTAGATTTGACAGTTCAGAATACTGGCTCCGTCATCTCTCATGCAACTCTTCTTTTGGCTGCGCATGGGTCTGAGAACACTTGCGTTGGTACTCATCCGTGCTCAGCCTGTGCTCCATCCTGTCTTCCAACTCCTGCCGTTCAGGGCCATCCTGACAGCAGCTGGGATGCTATAGGAACAGTCTTGAATGTTCTCCCTCCCTCTGCACCCTGGGACAGCAATGAGAGAGAGACAAAATAAAACACAAACTACAGCCTTTGTAACCTGAACATGTTTAAACTTCATGAGGATTTGCCTGAAAAACAAAGGACAAAAATCAATTGCTGTTCAGCAGCCAATTTATGCATACACATGCTCTATTGTACACACTTTCCTGATGGTGCCCTGGTAATCAAATCCATCTCTTACCTGCATTGTTATTTTGTTTACAAGACAGTCGCTCCCAGATGCCCCAGTCAAGACGGAGCTCCAGTGTGCTAGGCACTGTACAAATGTAGAACGAATGCCTTTGCTCCAACATGCTTACAATCTAAATAAGGTCAAGGTGTGACAGTGGGTATAGAACACAAGGGAAGGGGGGAAAGGGAGAAGACAAAGGTAATAGGTCAGTGTTGTAGGTTTCATGGTGGCTGGTTTTTTTAAGGTGTGTGACACTCCAATAAAACAAGAACAGAAAGTCAGTCATGCAACAAATTAAAATTATTTATTGAATAAATAATCAATCTCAAATCAAAGAAATTCCTCAAGAACTGTCACCCAAAGGAGGTAGTTCTCTCTAAGAACTGTGCTGACTTCTTACCAAGTCATATATATATATTTTTTTTTAGCAGAAATGGCAAAAATGAATTTTACTTTCTGGATGAGAGTGCTTTCTTCTATTGCTCCCTGTATGCCTTTTTCACTCCTTTGAACTGTAAGTGCCATTAATTGTTCATAGGAGCTTGGGCCCAGGGTAAGTCTGGCAGCAGCTTGGGAGGGAGGTTGATGAGACTATACGGTGAGATTGGCAACTGTGAAACTAATCCTTGGCCCTCATGAGGCATGTGCAAATCCCCATGCGGGGCAGAATTATTCAAAGGATCCCCTGGGACAAATAAAAAATGTGAACCAGGTGCAAATAGTGTATACACCCTGTGAGGAGATGGACATTATGCACAGGCTGAAATTGTGAACAAACAGCATCACTTAATCATAGGGCCAGCTATGGCAGCTGTACCCAGATAGATCATGGGGACACTGCAAGGTGGGCATGGGAACTAGTGGATCAGCCAAAGCGTGTGTCGTCAGTGGATCAGCTAGAGCGCAGTCATAGCCCCTCTGTGAAGATGAACACAGGTGTCAATGTGTGTATGCATTTCAGATGGCAAGTTACTTCTTGGAGTTTTCATGGCAGGCCAAGCAACCTCACTTTTTAACCGTCATGTTTTCTCTTTAGTAAATCTTTCTGTAAAATGATTTTCCTTCCATATTTGCTCCTCGTTTATTTCTTGGTCTGTTAGGGGTTTTTTCTTAGTCTCAGTTTTGGCTCTGAGGCAGATAAAATTCAGACCTGGCTTTCACTAATGAGATTTCAAGCTTTTAGCTAATCTGATTGGGAGCCTCTAATCTGATAGCAGCAGAGAGCAAAGTCCTCTGTAGCCACAGGCTGGGTCTGGTGTTGTAGAGATGGCGGTGTGCAATCTGTCACCTGGTTCTTTGCAGTGCAGGGTGAGGGAGGTTATGTTTAGTAATTCAGGCTCCATGCTAAAGTAATTGAGATGCAGAAACAACAATTTGGTCTGTTGAAAGAGATTTCTCCCCACACTCTGACTGTGAGCTAGATTTGAACTGGTGATTTAGGCTCCACGCCACAAAGGTACTTGGGTATTGCAATGCTGAACTTGTACTTGAGAAACTTAGGTGCAAAAGAGTTTAGGTGCCTACTGGATTCACAAAAACAAGGAGTCCAGTGACACCTTAAAGACTAACATTTATTTGGGCATAAGCTTTCATGTTACAAGATTCAGCAGCAGCCAGGCAGGAGTTTTGTAGATCGTATCAGAGCATAAGCCTGGGAATTAGGTGCCTAAATACCTTTATGTATCTGGGCCTTAGTGTTTAAAAGCTGCATATCTAACTCTTTTTCTGAGATGTCACATTTATTTCTCTCTAAGAACTGTGCTGATTTCTTACCAAGTCATATTTTTTTTTAGCAGAAATGGCAAAACTGAATTTTACTTTCTGGATGAAAGTGCTTTCTTCTATTGCTCCCTGTATGCCCTTTTCACTCCTTTGAACTGTAAGTGCCATTAATTGACGTCTATAAACCTTTCACTGTGTTGTCCTTACACCATCTAGTGGATAAACCGTATCCATAGATTCTTGACTGTTTCAGTTTTGTCACCTTTCCTCCTTCCTCCCTTCCAGGTAACTGTTCAAGGCCTCACTGGGTATGTGTACGCTGCAGTGTAAGCCTAGGGTTAGTGGGATTTGAGTCAGCTGACCCGTGTCCGGGAACCCTGGGCTTGAGCATCTACATTGTATTTTTAACTCTAGGTTAAGAATTTTCTGACTGTTATGTTTAAACCCAGGGTTCTGGCATCCACAGTGCAACATGCTGATCTGAGTCAAAGTAACTATATCCCAGAGTCTCTAGCGACTCCCCTTCCCGAAAATGTGGCCCTAGAAATGTGGTGCACTGTGGGAAAACTTTACTGCCCCTTCCCCTGCATTTTACTAGGAAGCTGCTCACATTGCAAAAGGCTTGATCGGTTCACTCTCCATTGCAAACCGAGGCAGCTCTCTGATAGTGTGTTTGCAGATCAGTGATCAGACCAGAATGGGTCAATGCTGACCTAAGCTGCTGCCATTTTCCAAAGTGTGTGTATGGGAGGTGTTTCTGTTTTCAACAGAGTGAATTGCAGGTTGTTGGGATAGAGAGGATTAAAAGAGTTGTCCTATGGAACTGTGGGTTACGTTCGTCTGACTCGCAGCAAGCGGACCTGCAACCACACTGCAAAGCAATAGGGGTTGGACCCTGGGTCCTGGCTTGACTTGAGCTCGGACCCTGGGGCTGAGCCCAGGATTAGCACAATTGCAGTGCAGACGCAAGGGGGATTAGCCATGCTCAAACATGGGCTTACGTTGCAGTGTAGATGTACGCACTTACAGTCTGTCTTATGATGGCTAAGTCTCTGGGCTGCTCCAGTGGTCTTCCTGTGCTTTGTTCCATTGTAGTCCTGCTGGCTTTTCCTGCCAGATCAGTCACCTATGCCTGATTTGATGGGAGCAACAGGAGTAGCTGAGTGTGTGAGATCACTGCACAGGACTGGATAGGACTTTGTGTTTGAAGGGAAAAAGGAAAAGCTTCTGTGACAGCATACTGTACTCTATTAGCGGCTGTGTTTGAGCTTTTGCTGTGAGGATGGGAAGCATGGTGGGCAGGGCTGTGGTTTTCCTAGGAATTGTAGGTTTGTTCTTTGGGCGACTGATGCAGTCACCCAAAGACATGAGTTGCCCAGTCCAGAAAAAGAGAGAGCACAGGTAGAGGTAATACAGACTTCCTCAATGGTTGTGCCTCATTGTTGATCTGAAGGGGAACCACACGTATGGGTGAAGGGAATTCATTCTCTATGCCAGTAGCTCTCAAATTTTGGCAACACAAGGATCCCCGTTTTGATTTAAAAGCAGGCTTCTAATTTTTCCTAGGGGTGCTCAAATCCTGCTCAAGCTCTGCCCCACCTCTCCCTGCCTCCCCTCAATCTCTGTGTCTTCCTTCCCCGCCTCTTTCCACCCCCTCCCACGAGCGTACTTCTTGCTCCCCCTCCCTCCAGCACCTCCTGCATGCTACTGAATAGTTGTTCTGCTGCGTGCAAGAGACACTGGGAGGGAGGGAGCAGGAATTGATCAGCGGGGCCTGTGGCCCTGGACATGACTTGTAGACCCCCTGGAGCCAAACATAACTCATGGATAGGGCTGGATTAACTCTCCTGGGCCTGGGGCTATTAGATTTTGTGGGGCTCCTGTATACGTCTTTTTCCTGGGAGGGGATTTGGTGCAGGAGGGGGCTGGGGCAGGTAATTAGGGTGCAGGAGGAGATGTGCGGTCTGGGAGGGAGTTTAGTGCAAGAGGGGGATTCTGATCTGGGGCAAGTGTTCGGGGTGTGGTGGACGTGTCAGCAGCCAGCCGCTTCCAGGAGTGGTGTGGGCCACGGTGTATGGGCAGCCTGTCTGAGCACCGATTTTAGTGGCCCAGAGATCGCTGCCTGTTGTGTTTTTTTGTTTTGTTTTTTTGCAGGGCCACCCTGAAGCTGCACCCCCACCCCCCTGCAACTGCAGCTCCTAAAGCCCCTGCCTTAATCCGGCCCTACTCGCGGATCCCAGTTTGAGAACTGCTGCTTTCTGTGCAATTCAGCCCTTGTCCCTCTGCTGAGTCTGCCAACAAAAGGACCAGTTGTAGTGGTTTCTGTGATATGAATACCTGCCCCTTAGGCACTAAACTGAGACTTCCGGAGCTCATTTCATGTGTCCTGCCAAACACATCTTAGATACTATAGGCATGTCTATACAAGGAAACAGACCTTCATTGCTATAGTGGAATAATTCCCTGCAGTAGGCCCTCAGTTCTGGAATAAATGTGACTTTATTCTAGAATAATTACTCCAAATTACTCCAGTTACTTTCATATAGTTATTCTGTTATGACTCTGCCAGTCAGTTTCCCTGTTCTGTATTTCTCTAGTGCTTTTCATGCCAAACTGCTTTATAAACAGTATCTGGAATTTGCTTCAGCCACTTTCTGGGGTGAAGTATGCCCTTTCCCTAGTGTTGTTTGAATATGGTACTCTTCCTCATTTTGTTCCAGACTGCTGAGTAGCATTGCTATGTGCCATATTTCGCAGGCAGGATGTAATTGCACAAATTGGAGCTGGACCACAAAAGTGAGCTTCAGTGACCATAAAGGGCTAGGGTTTAGAATGTTAGTTTGAAGCCTCATTTAAAAGATTGCACGTCCAGGAATACAGAGTTCTAACATTTTACTAATGTGGAGGGGAAAGTGCCATCTATCACATCACAACGGCTACTTCATGCAGTAGAACAATTTCTCTTGCTGGTTTCCCATCCAAGTACTCGCCAGGCTTGACCTTATTTCTCATATGAGTACAAATGAGAATATAGTCCAAGGTAGTATGGCTGCAGATGGTAACTGTGACAACTTTCAGTCACTGCCCTTTTGGTCTGGTTTCAGCCCTGAGGTAAAATTTATCTAACCCGGGGGTTCCCAAACATTTTTCCTCCTTTTTTCTCTCTTGGTGTCTGACTAAATGTGTCTCATTTCTGGTATTACTGGAGAGCCATCGCTAGAACGGGAGCGCCCCTGCCAGCTTGACCCCTCATGCTTGGACCATTGGTCGCACTGTGCAGAGGATGTTATTTTGAGAACAAAATGGTGCCCTCCAGGCACCAAAAGTGCTTGAATGCTGTTTCGACATGTTCCAGCCTTATTTCAAGTGACAAGACCCCATGTAACCCGTGGCGGACCTCCAGGAGTCCAGGAACCCTATTTTGGGAACCACTGATCTAATCCCTTTCCAACTGAGCCACTGACCTCTTGCATTCTTATTCACTTATTCTTTTAAAATGTATATTAGGTTTCTTGAGCAATTTAGCCATAAAGATTTGTGTGTTCGCTCCTACTCGTGGTTGTGAACTGGTCTGGATGAGCCATGCATCCCTGGCAGAAACTTTGAAAACAGGCAGCCTTTTGTGCTGCTTGATCCCTTTCTGGCAACTGGAAAATTCACAGATCTATGCCTGGTTCTTATAGGCTCAGCAGAGCCTTTCCGCCTCCTCCCATTCCCTTGTGATGTGTGGAATTCAGCAAGAAGGCTGTTAGTGAGGAAATGTAGTGAGTTTGCTGCCTCTGCCAGGGGAAGTGTACTGCACAGCAGCCAAGCTTCCTGGTGTAATCTCCTCAGATACTCTGCTGCTTCTCTCTGGGTTGGGGGTCTCTGCTGTGCACAGCATCTTCGTGCCTTCTTCATTTGGGAAAGGGGGCAGCTAGCAGGGTCTCCCCATTGCCCTCTGACTGGTTTGGTATGGGTCTGTTTCCTGTACCTTCGTTGTCCTGTTCCCTTGGGGGAAGGGGAGAAGTGTAGCAGTATGATTTGGGATTCTGCATTGGGTGTTTGCCTATTTTAAGACCATACTTAAGGTGGCAGGAAAATATCCGTGATTCAAAACCTCTGCATGAGGGAGTAGGGGGAATAGTTTAGCCTTGACTGTCTATTATGGTAGTGCCTAGGAGTCCCAGTCATAGTCTAGGACCCTATTGTGGTAGGCTCTCTACAAACACAGAGCAAAGAGTTTACAGTCTTAGGGCTTGTCTACACAGGGGGTTGTTCTGGGATAGCTATTTCTGAGTAACTCCATGTGTGCATGTAGTTATTCTGCAATAAAATCCTCCCCTGCGCATAAGATCAGGTGAGTTGAGGTTAGAGTTTTTAAATTTTCTACTTCACTATTTTTCCAGCTTTTTGTCAGTAAGGAGAAAAATGTTTATACTCTGTATTAGACAGGCCCAGTAACATGATCTGTTATTGTCCTAATGTGCAACTTCTTGGCATAAAATAGAGATTCCGTTTAGAAAATGGCAAAATAAATATGCTGGGATGATTTAGTTGGGGATTGGTCCTGCTTTGAGCAGGGGGTTGGACCAGATGATCTCTTGAGGTCCCTTCCATCCCTGATATTTCATGATTTTGTGAGCTGGGCAAAAATAATCTGAAACAGAAATTTAAAGGAAGGCAGAAATCTGGGAAGCAGTTCTGGTTAAAGATATTGAGGAGTGATCTTGACCAGTGTGGTAGACACAAGATTAAAATGTAGCATGGTCGCAACAACAAACCAGTTTAACTTAAGAGTACATATATAAAAACTTTTAATGGAGCAGGAAGGGAAAAGACCTCCTTGAGACATCACTGATAAAAACACGTGGCTTAATATGTCCAGTCTGTGCACCTCAGTACAGGAACTCCTCACTTAACGTTGTAGTTATGTTCCTGAAAAATGCAACTTTAAGTGAAATGATTTTAAACGAATCCAGGTTTCCCATAAGAATTAATGTAAATGGGGCTGGGGGGTTAGCTTCCAGGGAACGTTTTTTCACTAGAAACACACACACACACACTTTTAAACAATTTAATACTGGTACAGTGATGATGATTGTGAAGTTTGGTTGAGGAGGAGGAGTCAGAGGGTGGGTTATTTCCCAGGGAATGCCTTACTGCTAAGTCAGGGGTTCTCAAACGGGGATTCAGGACCCCTAAGGGAGTCACAAGGTTATTACATGGGGGATCGCGAGCTGTCAGCCTCTACCCCAAACCTTGTTTTGCGTCCAGCATTTATAATGGTTTTAAATATATTAAAAAGTATTTTTAATTTATAAGGGGGTTCACATTCAGAGGCTTGCTATTTGAAAGGGGTCACCAATACAAAAGTTTGAGACCCACTGTGCTAAATGAATTTGCAATTTGCTGAGCCCTCAAGGGTTAACTCTCACACTCTAGAATGCAACAGGGAAGGAGGGAGGGCAGAGACATATACCCCGAGAGAGAGAGAGAAAGAGATGTGCATTCCCCTTTAAGTATCAAGAGTGGGGTCAGAAGTACACTGCCTTGTTAATTAGATCAGCAAGCCAGCAGCTGCTGGCTAAGGCAGCAGCTCCCTCTGTCGTGTGCCCCCTTTGCTCTATGGAAGATGGGGTAAGTGGAGCGCAGGAGCAGCGGGAAGAGAGAGACCCTGACTTTAGTTCTCCTCTTTTTCTCCTCCCCCAGCCCGCCCCAGCAAGCAGGGGTCTCAGGGAGCAGCTCCTAGGCAGAGGACAGAAGCAGCACATTGCAGTGGAGGAAGGGACATATGAACTACTGGCAATTGATAGCCTGCTGGGCAGACAACGATGTTAGAAGGGAGCATTGCACAACTTTAAACGAGCATGTTTCCTAATTGATTATCAATGTAACAACAAAACAATGTTAACCAGGACAACTTTAAATGAGGAGTTACTGTATCAGTAAGATATTGACAGATTGGAAGGAGTTAAAAGCAACATAAATTATAAAGTTTTCGAAGAAGAGTAAGAGTCATATTACTTAGGGAAAGAATTTATAGGGAAGAGCCAGCCAGAGGCTGAAACTGGTATAGCACATGATGAGGTACTACTCTAAGACCCAGAACTGTGCAGAGACCACCTCTCTGGGGATACTGGGAGGATCCAAACCCTTACTCTAGCCATGAACCTACGTTGGACCGTCCAGCCCATTTTGCTACCAATGCAAGAGGGTTCCCTCCAGTGCTAGTGTTCTGAGTCTAGCCTTTCATGTCTCAAACAATGGGACAAACACAATTTCCATTGAGAAACTAGGATAATAGATCTCACTGTCAGAAAGCTACTATTCCGCCTAGATTTCCCTGTTCTCAATCTGAGCTCAGTACTCCTAGTTAGACCCCCTTGTAAACACCAAGGAAGGTGAGGAACAAGGGTGTCTGACTAGGAGTGCTGAGCTCAAATTGAGAACAGGGAAATCTAGGCTGACAGTCTGAGCTCATGGGGTCAGAACTAAAAATGTGCAAACAGAATGTCTGTCTTGCGTAGGTTTTTTTTTTTTTTTTAAAGGAATATTTAGAGCGCTACTTAGTGAGGGGAGAAAAACCCTATGGGAGATGAGAAGTTGTCTGCTCCCTGTGTGTCTGTAGTTATCCTATAATTTCTAATTCTGAAAGATCCCAAGACGCTTTACAGACTTCCTGTCTGGATATCTATAAATATCTGCACACAGCACTGCACTCACCACATAGCTGACTGCAACATTTTTTTTCAACTGCACGCTGCAGCACCACACAGCGGTAGATCATTCGTTTTCAGTTCTGAAGTCCCAGTTCTGATGTGAACCACACACCAGTCAGCACAAAGAAAAGGAGTTTTGGGGAGGAGGCTACTTGGGCTGTATATGGGATTGATGTCAATACATTATTAGGAAAACTGTTACTGAACAGAACCAATGGAAGGGCCTTCTGTGTGCCACGTGGGAGGAGATAGCCACACGGATCAGTTATATCTATGTTTTGCCAGAAGAGGGCACCCAAAGCATAGCAAGTGCCAAATGTTAAAATGGAAACAATTCAAGACTCCAGAGCTGGATCTGTCTACAGAATGGATGTACAGAAAAGCCTAGAGCAGGAGTACAAAGATTCCTCCTTCCTCTCCTGAAAGCCATTCTCATTTTCTAAGTAAGTTTTTAGACTCTTCTGTTGCCACAAATTTGTTGTGTGCAGTGTTGTTGTAAAAAGAACAAGGAGTACTTCTGACACCTTAGACACCAACAGATTTATTTGAGCATAAGCTTTCGTGGACTAAAACCCACTTCATCAGATGCATGGAGTGGAAAATACAGTAGGAAGATATATATACAGAGAACATGAAAAGATGGGGGTTGCCATACTAACTGGAAGGAGACTAATCAATTAAGGTGGGCTATTAGCAGGAGAAAAAAAAACTTTTGTGGTGATAAACAGGATGGCCCATTTAAACAGTTGACAAGAAGGTGTGAGTAACAGTAGGGGGAAAAATTAGCTTGGGGAAATAGTTTTAGTTTGTGTAGTGATCCATCCGCTCCCAGTCTTTATTCAAGCCTAATTTAATGGTGTTCAGTTTGCAAATTAATTCTGGTTCTGCAGTTTCTTGTTAGTGTGTGTGAGTCCCAGGATATTAGAGAGACATTGTGAGTAGGTAATATCTTTTATTGGAACAACTTCTGTTAGTGAAAGAGACCAGCTCTGGAGCTTATACGGAATTCTTCAGGTCTGGGAAACGTACTCAAGAGTGTCAACCACAAATTTGTGACGGCTGCTGTGGAACAGGAGTGTTGTAAAGTTTGGGAAGAAGATGGAAAGTAGAGGGTGGAAGATAACTGGTTGTGTGAAGGAGTTAGCAACTAGGAAGTGAGAAAAGGCATGATAAAGTAGGTGTACTAGCATCTAGTAAGCATTTAGTTACTGCTACTCTCTGTGGATGTGTAGGAGGCTAATCTTGACAAGAGAAATCTTATTTTTGGAGGTGGGAAGAAAACGTTATGAACAATTCCACACAGAGTGGGGATAATCCAGTGCGGGCTTGTGTATGTGCATCTAAGGGTGATGATGGGTTTGTCATCCCCAAATACAATTCGTTTGGAACCAGGACAGAGAGTTACTCTGAGGAGCTGTGAGAGCGCTCTTACTGGCAAGGTATGTAAGAAAAGCTTTTAATCATGTAACAGTCTCTATCTGGTTGCCAAATACTATGGCCTGGTCTATACTAGGGGGAGGGTTGACCTAAAATACGCAATTTCAGCTACGTGAATAGCGTAGCTGAAGTCGATGCATCTTAGGTCTACTTACTTGCTGTCCTCACAGCGGCAGTGGTCGACAGCGGGCTCCCCCGTTGACTCTGCCTTGCGCTTTTTGGCGAGCTGGAGTTCCAGAGTCGACAGGAGCGCCTCTGGGGATTGATTTATCGCATTCTGACGAGACGCGATAAATCGATCCCCAATAGATCAATCTCTATGCGTCGATCCAGTCGGTAGTGTAGACAAGGCCTATATATTTAAGGTGGTGGACAAAGTGGGAAATACAGGAGAGTCTTGCTGAAAAATGTTGGGAGTAGACAACTGACCCTTTTGTGGGGAAGAGGCTGGTTGGGCACCAGGGCTGTTCTGAACTTAGCAGGCTGTTGGTTTTGAGCCTGCATTATCAATATGAATATTTGAGTGTGCTGTCAAGCATCATTCCTATTCAGTTTTTTGTATATAATGGAAGAGTCACTGATCTGATCTAGGTACATTCCCCTTCAGGCCCCTAACCACCCTAGTTTCCCTAGAGACCACTCTGTAGAGAACACCTACTTTCTCCACTGCAATCAGCCTACCATAATCTATCACACCATTTATAGGAATAGAAGAGGGAACAGGACTTCCACTCCTTAACGCCTTTTCCAGTGGTCTGAAAACAGGTGTCTCCATCTATATCCTGACAGCCATGACAGATTGAAGGCTAAGGCCCTTCTGTCTGTGTCATTAATTGTAATACTGGAGTTCTCCTGTGGCTGACATATGATGTGTCCATCCAGGTGCCAGGCAGCTGGGTGGGTCATTTCTTTGAGACAGCTGTCCACAGCTCTCTGTTTCTTCCTTGCCTCGCTTAATACCCGAGGGCTGAAGGAAGCTCTGGACTCCAGTGACAGGCTTTTCTTTTGCCTGGAATGGATAAGCTGGTCCAGGCTGTGAACCCCAGAAATCAACTCAGTGGTACGACTCCCCCATAAGCTTCAGTGGCCAGAATTTCATCTCGTTAGCCCACTTGAAGAGGGATTCCCTTTCCCCATCTCCTGTTACACAAATAAAATTGGACTAACAACCTTGTGAATCAGTATTTCTGCACTCCGGGGAGCTCTATTGCTTGCTTCTACTCATGTGCTATTGGGAACTGCTGGAGGTGGACAACATGTTACCCCAGTATATTAATTGCTCTATACCTCCTCCTTTCCCCCTTGCACCTTATGCTGCAGCACTACCCTGAGAATGAAATGAATAAGAATTTCCGAACTACTGCTATTCTGCTGACTTTTCCTGCGTGGTAAACAAGCAACTCTGCATTTGCTGGTGCAAGATGATGCATTTAAGAATCCTGTCTCCTGTCGGTAAACAGATGCTCGTTAAGAAAGGACAGTGGATGGAGGATAGTCATGCTCTTTATGCGGAGAGAAACCCTCTGTTTTAGAGAGTAGGGTCTGGATAACACTGCCTGGAGCAGGCATTTACCAGATGGATTCTTCTCCCCAGAGGCTTCTGGAGATACATGTGTGTGGTAGGGGAAGGGCTGTAGACGCTATTTTGATTCATTCCATTAATGGATTAATCGGCAGTGTCCTGGCTTAATTCTCCTAGATTTCCCAGTGGATCTCAGGAGGTACTGACAGAAGCAACAATGTCTTTGGGGAATGGCAGGTGGAAGGAAAGAAGTTTAAAGGCAATGTCTTTGAAAACAGTCCACTGTTGTTAGTAGGAGTGATGTGGCAGGTGAAAGTGTGCTTTCATTCTGCCGCAATTTTGATGGGGGTGGGGTGGTGTACATTTAATGTCCGTGGAGTGTGGTCTGCTGTGCTAATTTGATATAGAAAAAAAAATTTTTTCTGTTCTGCATTAATTGCCGGCTGGATTGTGTTTTTCAAGAAGTCTGTAATTAGAGAACAAGGGTTCCCTTTCGAACAAAGGTCAGAGGCTGCTGTCTCCTGAGACTTGCGGTAAAACGAACAGAACTGTCTGACAGATTTTGGCTGAAAATTTGAACAGATGCCATGTTGTTGTTTACTGGGCGGGGGGGATGGGACCATCTCTTCCTCTGCCCCCCTTTTTTACGAGGCCAGCCAATCATTGGGGAGTGGATTTAACCGCTGCCACCACCCACATAGTAGTTCTTGTTCTCTGTTTTAGCAGGAATTTGAGTTTTTAACTCTTTGGTGGCTGTGAATGGGGATGGGCCGCACTGTCGATTGTGTGGGACTGAGCCGCATTTGCGCTCTGCCTAATGCAGGTTTTCTGAATGGTTTGTTGCTGATGAGTCCGGTTGAAATTCCCACAAGGATTATAATGAGGAGAAGCTTAAGTAACTGCTGTGTAATACGTCCTGACCTCTTGGGCTTCATCATCACTCCCCTGTTACAGCCTGGATGCCTGGGTTACACATTTTTACACGTCAACAAAGCAGCCATGGGAAACGCCTATTACTTTTTATGATCGTCATCTGTATTTACAAGGTACCTAACACCCTGGTACCTAAGCACACTTGATATAGGTTTAAAATAGTACTAAACAATTTCACATGATAGGGGAACATGCATTTTCCAACCCTGTGTAGCAACGAACTCTGAACCTTTGCAAGGATCTGAGAAGATGGCTAGCAGCCAGAGGAGTAAATGTCATGGGATTCAAAAGCTTTCTCTTGAAAGCTTGGATAGAAGAGATGTCTTGTATTTTGTGGTATATGGGGCCAGGTTTGAGCTGTCGTGTTTCTAGCAGATTGGCATTTCAGAGCTGACCGCTGTGAGCATCATCCTAAGGACATATAGCTGATGTCCTCTCTCTGAGAGCAGTTGTTGTGGCTGGGCCCAGGAGGAGTGCTGGTCTCTGAGATACAGCCCAAATGATTTTGGGGTCTGTAGATAGTAGTCAATACTCTGAATTTCATTCAAAAGTTAATCTAATAATGGCACAATATGCAATACAGGTGTAATGTATTCTTAGTGGTCTACACTACATAAAGGGCAAACAACTGCATTTAGCATAATTTGGAGCTTTTAACTGTCCTTCAGATTTAGCATTAGGGCAGACCTAATTTTTTCATCTTTCTTGCCATTTTCCTATTTGGGGTTGATAGCTTTTATAGCCTTCTTCTAAAACTCCTCATTGTACACCAGGCTGTCGTGCAGATTGGTGTCTCTGAGGTAAGCTGATATCTGGTACGTGTACTGGGTCTTTGGTTTCCCCCTTAGTCATCTGTCCACCTTGGGTCAACTATTTGCGTGTGTCTGCCCTCAAGTTTGCCCTCAGCCAGTGTAAGCAACCCACTACAGCAACACAGTAAAATCACCTCCCTGAATGGTGTAGAGCAATGGCCGAGCTACTTGAATCATTGCAGTGCTAGAGTAGACATTGAATGACCTGCATTGAACCTAACAGTCCTCCAGCAGCTGGCCCACTTTCTGCAACAGCGACTGCTCTGGTCAGTTTTCAACTCCACTGCTCAGGGGTCATGAGACCAGAAGCCCCGTTTTCTTCCCCCCAGTGTTTTGGAAATGCCTTTTCCTGATTGCCCACCTTGGCAAGCCTTGCTAGCAGCTCACTCTTGTTGTGTGCAACTGCCCATGCCGGCCCTTACATAGAGTGGGGCACTAGACGTACTCCTGCCTGGAGTAGATGGGAAGAACTGGGCTCTTGGGCCTGTAGAGGGAGGAGAAGGCTGTGCAAGCCTGTGACGTTTCCCTGGGTACAATCTGGACAGATGGGCAGCTCAATCTTCAACCTGGGGTGCCTTTTACACTGCTTCGCTGTGAGAGCAACCACTCCTGGCCTGCTCTCACACAGCCTCCCGCATGTAAATCACTCCCAATTATAATGTATAAGTTTTCTAGCTAACCACTCCTGAATGACATTACATGGCAACACCAGCAAATCCCCAGTCCCAGACCTTCCCCCAGAATTGTGCATCTCGTACTGCTCAGCTCTCTCCTTCTGGACAGTACAATCTCAGAGAGAGTCCGTCATTTCATTAATAGAAAATGATATGCACAAGCTGTTATCTCAAGTGGAGGTTCCCAAACACTTTAATCAAAACATACTGCCTTAGATAAAACAATAGAACAAGTTTATTAACTACAGAAAGAAAGATGTTAAGTACTTGCAAGTAATAAGGCATAAAAGTAAGAATTGGTTACAAAGAAAATAAAAGGTAAGACACAAAGTAATCCAAAATTTAGCAAATTAAATGAATTCAGAGCAAAGGTTTTTCTCACCACAAGCTTTTTGCTGTCTCACTGGCTGGAGATTGCATTCCATCCCAGCCAGGACAGCTCCCCCCCAGTTCAGTGTTCCTTCAGGCGTAGTTGCTGCTATGAGGAGAGAGGAATGGAAGAGGGAGGTAGTTTGTGCTCTATTCTTGATCCTCCAAGAAGACAGAGAGCTACATGATTGGCCATTTACCCAGGTGATCTGATTATGCTGACACATGGCTGATGTGTTGACTAACTTTTTGTCTCTGAGGAACTGGTTTGGGCTGTTTCCCCGGATATGGAATATGTTTTGCTAAAATCATACAGTAGAACTGCGTAAATGTACATACTGTATTGCCCACACATTTTACCAAGACAATAATGTTCAGCAGATTATGAGTTTTCAACAGGTACCTCACAAGGCATATTTTGTACAAAAAGTATCATAGCCTTGTAAAAGTAGTGAACACTGAGCACTGTTTGTCACAAAGCCCAGCTATGGAACAGCTGTAAAAATGTGGACATATATGAGCAAATTGCGTGGGGGAATGCAGGCAAAGGAGTACGACAGGGATCAGCAGCAATTCCACGTGAAAGCGAAGGAACTCTTTCAGGGGGATACCCCTAGACCAGTGTGTGCAACAATAGATCGGATGCTGTGCTGCAGACCTGTTGTTTTTATAAGGAACTGATTGCCATACTTGGAAGAGACACCACCGGCACCCCACAGACTACTCGGAGGAGCCTGAGACATATTTTGCTGTGAACAATGGGGAGGAGGGAGACATGGCAGGAGACCCTAGCTATGCCGCAAGCCAGGTCCTGTTTGAGACTTTGTCACAATCTAGCCAATTTTGCCAAGCAAGCCTGGATGATCCTGAAAAAGGGGACGGGAACTCTGGTAAGTGTGTGCATGTGTTTTCCCTTATAATGTTTAAATTTGAAGATGGTGCCAGCCCATCTCACAGTTAACAAGACAACGGGATTGACTTTTCATTGTTTTACTTGTACGAGAAGAGGTAGAGGTACAACAAAAAGTAAAATTGGCATCTGCTTTCATTCACCTGTTGGGTTGGGTGGGAGGGGATACGTGGAGCAGTTTGTATGCATAGGAATGTCAGTTTTATTCTCCTGAGAGATCTCAATGAAACTTTCAAGGAGAGAGTCTGCAGTCCTCTGCTGAGAGTTTCTAGGGATGGCTGCCTTATTTCTTTCTTCACAGTAGGCCACTTCCACATGCTGCTCTGCGATGAGTTTGGCTGGCACCATTGCAGGAAACAGCCTAGCAGCACATGGGCCTGGGTGGCTTCTGGATTCTAGTAGCAGCTGTGCTCTCTGTGCATGTGCAATCCTCAGGAGTGAGATATCTGCTAAAATTACCACCGCTTGTGCAAAATAGTGCCAGTCTTCAATGTCATTGCCCTATGCTCCTACCCATGAAATAGGGACCAGAATTTTACATTGTCATGCAACAGAAAATCCTCCCCACCCCCACCTTTGCCGTACTTACCATAGGTGGGGCTGGAGAGCAGTGTTGTGCCGAGGTGCTCCAAAACTCCGGAGTGTCAGTAAGCATTTCTTATGATGTGTTTATGGGAATCAGGGAAAGGAATGCTGAAACATATCTTTCCCTGTCCCTTGTGACCATAATCCAGAGGCACATTTGTTTTTATCAGCAGCTTTTTTATCAGCAGTTTTTATCAGTGTGGTAGCCTTTTGGGGGTGTCCCTGTCCCCACCCACAGAACACCTGACCATGATGAGAAAGCGGAGGAGTAGGGAGGACATGTTCTGTGCAATTCTTCAAGCCCATGCTGGATCAGACCATGAACAAAGGGCTTGGGTGGGGAATATGACCAAAAGCATGCAGAAAGACAGAGAACAGAAAATAGGCCCAGGAGTTCCATCAGGACAAGGAGTGGGAAGTGCACCAGGAAGTAATGGCTCTTAGGTAACAAACCCAAATGCTACAGACCTGACAAAGAGTCCTGTGACACCTTAAAGACTAACTAAAGTTTTAGAGCATGAGCTTTCGCAGATGCATGCAGTGGAAGTATCCAGGGGCAGGTATAAATAGGTAGGCAAGAACCAGGTGGGAGATAAGAGGGTGAGTCCAATGAGGCTGAACCAGATTGTTATCTCTAATCAGGGAGGGTGAGGTATTCCTCTAGCAGCCTAACTGGAGGTGTGAATAGCGAGAGAAGAGAAGCTGCTTTTGTAGTTAGCTAGCCACTCATAATCTTTGTTCAATCCTTGATTGATAGTATCAAATTTGCAAATGAATTGCAGCTGCAATTTGCAGATTTGATACTATCAATCAAGGATTGAACAAAGATTATGAGTGGCTAGCTAACTGCAAAAGCAGCTTGTCTTCTCTCGCTATTCACACCTCCAGTTAGCCTGCTAGAGGAATACCTCACCCTCCCTGATTAGAGATAACAATCTGGTTCAGCCTCATTGGACTCACCCTCTTATCTCCCACCTGGTTCTTGCCTACCTATTTATACCTGCCCCTGGATACTTCCACTGCATGCATCCGACAAGTAGGTATTAGCCCACGAAAGCTTATGCTTTAAAACTTTAGTTAGTCTTTAAGGTGCCACAGGACTCTTTGTCACTTCTGCAATTCTAGACTAACACGGCTACCTCTCTGATTCTTGGCTACAGACCTGGTTGGGCTACAGGACAGGTCCAAAAATCCTGGACTCTCCAGCCTTTGCAGTCCTTAGAGAAGTCCATGGTCACTGCTCCCTACCCCCTCTATCATACCATGTGGCATCCCAGAGTGGTCATTACCCCCATCACTTCACACTGGACATTAAGGAAAATTACCGCTTCACATGCGCTGACTGGTGAGAACCACGGCTGGTGTATGTGTAGCCCTAAAGAACATTATTTGTGCACTCAAATGGATGTAAATGTTTGTTTCCTTTCTCATTTTATTTTTTCGCACTGTTAATTTGTTAAAATTTGTATTTCATCGCCTGTGGTTTTATTAGCACATTGATTTTCTGACCTGTTTTTTCCTACCCAATAAAGTTCTATTTTTGGAGAATCAAAGTAAACAGGACTTGTAAGTGCACACTAAGTACCACAGAACCAGCTTCAGGAAAACATCCAATCATATTTCTAAATGTAGGGCAGCAAGCACTACACCGTCTCTGCAGCGCTTACAGCTCCAGGCCAGGGGACAGTCCAGCACAGAACGCGAATGTGGCTGACAAAGTGCTCTTTCAAAGCCTCACTCAACTGCAGAGCTCCATGCTGTGCTCTAGTAATAGCCCTTGTGCTCGCAGTCAGCAGACAAGCGTTACACCTCCACCCAGGTGGCAGCTTTTCCCCCTTTGCCTCACAAACATTATACAGGACCCAACAGGCATTATCATCATTGGGATATTTTTCTTACTGAGATACACCATTGTAAGTGAACACCACCCGTGTCCCTTCAACCTACCAAAAGCACATTCAGCTGTCATTTTGCACCTGCTGATCTGGTAATCGACTCTTTCCTTGGTGCTCTTGCTCCTGATGCCATATGCTGGCTACCTCAAGAGGTAGGTTAGGCCATCTAGAATCATCATTGGCCTTTCAGTATTGCCAGTGGTAATGCACCAGTTGAGAGAGGATGCCCCTGCCGGCAGCTTTCTGAACAGTCCTGTGTTCTTAAAGATGTGAATTCATTCACCGTCTCTGACCAGCCCACACTGTGAATATCAATGATGTGCCCCTGGGGATCCACCAACAGTTGTGTAGCCATACAAAAGTAGCCCTTTCTGATAATGTATTCTGTGGCAAGGTGGAGTGGTGCCAGTAAAAGGATGTGTATTGGCCCACCACAGTTCAGGAACCCTATTGCTGCAAATCCATCCACCTTTTCCTGCACTTTGCTGAGAATCACAGTCCTACATAGCAGGAGACGATTAATGGCCCTGCATGCTTGGATGACAGTGTCCTGCACTCTGGATTTTCTAACCCCAAACTGATTGTCCACTAACCAATAGCAATTCAGTGCGGCAAGCTTCCAGTCTCACTGCTCTCTTCCTGCTGTTAGTAAAGCTCTCGTTCTGGCATCTGTGTGTTGGGGGACTGGGGTGAGTTCGATGTACACATGCAAGAATGTGGCCTGGTGCAGCTGAAAGTTTGGTAGCAAATGTGCATCATTCCACCAAACCTGTGTTACGATGAGGACCCCCTCCCCGCAGTGATTCCTTGTTTCTCAGAACCAGAAGTGGTGTCCACTGTATGCAGCGGCTCCATGAATGCCACCAACAACCTTGAGTTTTTTCTTGTGTCCCACGGCAAATGATTCTCAAGAAATCATCATGTCCCTAGCTACGATCCTTCCTGCAGGTCTGCAAATCCAGAAGAACTGTGCATCCTGTATTGCATGAGAACAGTGCAGAGCAGTGTGTGCTTCTGTCAGAGATGCGGGTTTGTGGGATTGTTTTTAAAAAAAGATGCAAAAATGATGGGATATGGATGGCATTATGGGATGGAGAAAGTTGCATGCTGGGAATTTGACCCCTAGCACACAACAATCCCCAGGTTAGTCATTTCTAATCCCACAACACACTATGAAAATTTCCCAAAAGGCGTTTTGCGGGTCGGTGACATGGGACACACTGGGAGACTAACCCTGGTATGCCATACTTTGTATCAACACAAACACTCCTGGTGAGCATGTGCAGTGCTGACGCAAGTAGCCAAGTATGTACACGCCCCAGAGATATACCAACATAACTTGTGTTGACTACAGTTTGTAGTGTAGGTATGGCCTTGGACATATCCTGCTTTGGTCTTTCTGTATGTGGTTTGAGAACTGTGGATACACATACTTGCCAAGTTTTAGTTCTATATGTGGCAGTTTCCCCTTGATTTTTCTCTACTCCTATGCTCTACGGATATCAGCTTTTCCTTAATTCTGTATTTGGTTTTCTTCCTCCCGCCCCTACTTAACATATAATTGTTACAAAGCTTCACAGAAGTCTTTTAGCAATTGTTTTAGTTTTAGTATTCCTACCGATGATTCCCTTCAGACCCCACTAGTGTTGCGCATAGAGGAGCATTCCTCTCTTACTTGTGAATTATATAGTCATGCGTTGGTCTCTTCAGGATCCCTTCTCACACCAAAACCATGTAACTGGCATTCTGTTGGGAAAAACGAGCTAATAATCCAGACAACTTGTCTTGCTTTAGCTAGATAAAGCGTTTGTATAATTGATTTTTTTCTTTTATAGGGGATTAACACAAAGAAGATATTAGATTATAAGAAAGGAACATGGGGAGAAAAATTAAAGGAACCATGACAATAGGATGCAGCTAGCCAACCACAAGTCTGTATAATGCAGAATTTGAAAAAATAGCTGGGTTTCTGTGCTGTTTTAGGTGTATTTTAAAACTCCTCAATGTGATTTATTAATCTTTGGACCTTTTTAGAAGTGAGAAATCATTGCACACTGTTAAAGGGAATGTTCAGAATCTGCTCAGCTGCTCAAGGGGCTCTTATAATTACAGAATAAAATTCTTGTCTCCGCTTACATCTATATCCCAGGGCTTGAAAATTGCTTTACATAATATTGAATTAGATCTCAACAATATGGGACTGGCACAGGTAAACGTAATAGCTAGCAAGCAGTCGTACTGTCATTTTGCCTAGAAAGTTAGAATGTCTTATACTGAAAAAGAATTTGGCCTGGACAAGAGAGCATCTCCTAGGTTTTGATTAATTCCCTAATATCTTTAGGTTTCTCCCACATAGAAGAATAAAGGAATTCCTTTAGCTTCTGTAAAGGATGGCATTGTCCCCAGGTTCTGTCCTGAGGTATCTACATGGGGTATAAGCCAAAGTTCTGTAGTGGAATTTTAACACAACTTCCTGGAGCAGAGGCAAGAACTCCACTGTCCTCTTTCCCACACATACTGCTGTAATATTGTTCCACACACCTGAATTCAATGGATGATCTGTGTGCGCATGCTCATGAGTTGCTAATGCATTAGAATAGCCTGCAGCAGTGGGAGGTGGAGGCAAAAAAATAGATTCATGATTCAAAACCATGGAAAAAACCTCCTATGTTAGTGATTCAGAGCAGTAGCAGCCTCTCTTCTTCCTTGCCCAAACCACCTATATCTCAAGAAGGCAATACCCCTGACATTGCCTGTCTGACCTGGACGTGGTCACAGTTATGGAACATTGGTGACCATTCTGTCATTGAGGTTGTCCCTCAGTTTCCATTTTATAAGCCCTATTTGTCCCATGTATAAAATCCACAAACAAATGCATATCGGCCTCTGTGTCGATACATTAAATCGGGGTGGGGGTGGGGATTTTTCTACCCATTTTCATTTAAATCAGACAAGGGGTTCCTGGTTTGACACTCTAAAAAATAGAACAGCATTTGAACTCTGGAGAACATTTAATGCTTTTTGCTGCTTTATAAGGACAATGAGGGAAAGAATTCAAACTTAATTTTCTGGACTCCCCCAGAAGTCATTATCACAAAATAATGAGCATAAGATTCAAGTTTAATTGATTAAACTCAAACTTCAAAAATTGTGAAAATTTTGAAATATCAGTACCTCATGCCAGTCCTAGCAACCCCTTCACGTGCATCTCCAAATGTACTAACGTTTTGTGGCCCTTAGTAGGTCTTCCAGTTATGGCATGGTGGTGGGGAGGGCATGGAGCTTGGGTTAAAGCAATGAAAAAGAGAATTTAGGGATGATTGTGGTGGGGAGATTCCACCGAAACGCCAGACCCTAGGCTTGACTGGCTCTTCGTTCTCCACTAAATCTTTGTTAGCAGCCCCTTTCCCCGCTGTAAGGCTTAATAGGTTCATTGGGGTTCTTGCAACCATCCCATATTCCCTGGAAGCCTAATTAGGTCTGCAGATGCTGAGAAGTCTTTGTAGGTCAACTGGAAGCTGCAGAGGCTTGTCGGGGAACTGACAATCCTATTTAGAGTCATTCTGGACAGTTGAATTACCTAAGTGTTGCAAGAGAGGTGCAAGGATTCAGTTGGGTCTGAAGTATGTGTTCAAGTTTGCAATGTGGGTGGGGATTTGTGGGATTCCCACTGCTTTTCTACATCTCCTAATACTGATGGGGGTGAGGATTTTTCATTGAGCCTCCTAAGACTTGGGCAATGAGGGGGACTAGAGCCACAAAAGAGTTTCAGAATTTGGGGGCATGAATTCATACTGACTTCCTAAGGCTCCTGATAGTGAGTGCAAGCCTCCTATAGCGTTTCTGTGGGAGTGGAATAGTGTGACCTGGGGTGTGTGGAGCGGGTGTCAGTGAAAATGCGAAGGTCAGGGCAGGCTTCAAAAAGGAGAGCAGATTCTCCCAAAACTGGTAGTTAATACTGAAGTTAGACTCACCAATCAGTCAAAAATTGTGCTCGTGATCCCCAACAATGGTTATCAAGAAACTAAGAAAGATATCATACCACCCCTTATTGCATTCCAGTTCTCTGGCTCCCAATCGGCACACAGGTCTAGTATAGTGAGAAGTTATTTAAAACACTGCTCACTATACAAAATGTTCTTCAGACCCAAACTGCGAGCCACTTTGCCAAGTCAATATTAGTTTGGATCTTACCTAAAATATCATGCTGCCAGCCGATACTTTAGTATCTAAAACTAAAGATTTATTATAAAGGAAAAAGAAAGAACAAGAAGTGTGTTAAATGTGAAGTAATCAGAGACTTCACAGTCCATATATGAGGTTCTTAGCAGTATTGGTGAAATTGCTGGCTTGAAAAGCCTTATGGAACACATCCACAGCTTGGATGGGTCATTCAATCCTTTGTTCAGAGCTTCAGTTTATAGCAAAGTTGCTCCAGAGGTAAGAAGGAGGAACGAAGACAAAATGGTGAAGATGTAGCTGCCTTTTATATTCTTTTGCCATACTTGTACAAGCCTTTTGCCAGGCTTGTACTTCCTGTGTTGCAAATACAAGCTTCACAGCACATGGCATGGAAAAGCCTTAGGCCTGGGCTACACTAGCGGCGGGGGTGGGGAGGAGGGAAGGGGGGTTCGAACTGAGGTGCACAACTTCAGCTACGCTATTTGCATAGCTGAAGTTGAAGTACCTTAGTTCGACTTACTTGGCTGTCCCCATGGCAGCGGGTCGACCGCGCTGGCGGCTCCCCCCGTCGACTCTGCTTACTCCTCTTGTGGAGCTGGAGTTCCAGAGTCGATGGGAGTGCTTTCGGGTATCGATTTATTGCATCAAAGCGAGACGTGATAAATTGATTCCTTATACATCGAACGGTATCTGACGATCTGGCAGGTAACGTAGCCCTACCCTTAGAATTCTCTGTCCACTGGCCTGCCCCTACAAGTCTTGCTGACTTGTAAGGTGTATCTTCTGGCGCCTTTCCATGGGTTCATTGAATCGCTGATGACCATTGATGGACCATTGATCAGGCTAGGCAGTGCTGATGCCAATCTGTCTAGGTGTGTCACCCGGAAACACAGCACAAGTTTGGAAATGCAGCTATACCCTACATATCTGTAACTCATAATACAAAGGTGGCACAAACATATAATCAAGATTATTATACTGGGAAAATCATAACATTTTCAGATACCTTTCATGGCATATCTAGAACGATTCATTATAGTTCTGGTACTATTAATAATATAAAGTGTGTCTTAATTCCATACAGTGTCATGAATAGGGGGTTTGTTTTTTTTAGCAAATTTCATGGCCTTTTAGGAAGCGGGTTTTGGAGGTGTCTCTGACAAACCTCATAAGGCTCACCGGAAGGTTGATGCACTCTGGTGAAATCCTAAATCCTCTTAAATTTAAAAGCATGGAGATTCACAGATAAGGCACCCAGACTAATTAACTTGTGTTCTGGAAGGACCCCATCCTTGAGTGAATACCAAAAAAGCACCACAGAGCATTAGCTACCTGGTGTGTGGCTGTATTTTTAAATGTTTGCATTTCTTGCAACGTTAGCCTTAACTCTGAATTTCCAGAGTTTAAATTTTAGTTTTACTAATACTATCTGCTCTCTGTCTTAACCTCACTTTCACAAATAACTTTGGGAATAACTACAAAGACTGACTTTCTGGCTCTATATTCACCCTACTTAAGCTACTAATTTGGGAGTGACAGCTAAAAAATTTCTCAATACTTGGTTCCTTTGTCCTTGCTAAGGACTTTACCTTTCTTAGTTGCAGGTTTGGACAGTAAGACTGAGAGCTGAGATCTTTTGAAGTATTTATTACCATTGTACCTCATCTACAATACTGTGTGCTGTTCTGGTCTCCCGCATTTAAGAAAGAGAAATTTAAACTGGAACAGGTGCAGAAAAGGGCTACTAGGATGATCAGAGGAATGGAAAACCTACCTTATGAGAGGAGATTTAAGAAGCGTGGCTTGTTTAGTCTAACCAACTGAAAGCTGGGGGGAAATATTCTTGCTCTTTATAAATACATCAGTGGGATAAATACCAGGAGGGAGAGGAGTTATTTAAATTAAGGGCCAATGTGGCCACAAGAACAAATGGATAGAAGCTGGCCATCAACTAGTTTAGGTTTGAAATTTAGATGAAGGTTTCTGACTGTCAGAGAAGTGAAGCTCTGGAACAGCCTTCCAGGGGGAGCAGTGGGGGAAAACCCCTAACTGATTTCACAAGTGAGCTTCATGTATTTATGGAGGGGATGGTATGATGAGAGTGCTTATAATGGGACGTGATTGCTAGAAGCAAATATCCTCAGCGGTCAGAGATGGGACTTATTTGGGGAGGACTCTGAGTACTGCAGTGATTTCTTTCCCAGCTGTCGGGCTGGTGGGTCTTGCTGACATTGTCAGGGTCTGCTTGCCATATTTGGGATCAGGAAGGAAATTTTCTCCGAGGTCAGACTGGCAGAGACCCTAGAGGGTTTTTGCCTTCCCCTGCAGTGTGGGTCATGGGTCACTTGTTAGTTTGAACTAGAGTAAATGGTGGATTCTCTGTAACTTGAAGTCTTTTTTGAAATCGTAGTTTGAGGACTTCAGTAACTCAGCCCAAGGTTAGGGGTCTATTAGAGGAGTGACTGGGCAAGGTTCTGTGGCCTGCAATGTGCAGGAGGTCAGAATCAATAATCATGATGGTCTTTTCTGGCCTGAGTCTACAAGAAGTATATTTAAGGCCAGAAAATTAATTACTGTGTGGCCAGTGGCGTGACATCTCCAGCAGTGTTCGTGGAAATGGTTTGTTCCATCCTCATGTTGGGATATTCTTGCTGTTTGGATTGACGCATTCCCTTTAGCTAGCAGGAGATAAACTCACCCTAAGCAGTTTGCCTCCACAGAGTAATCCCTTTCAGAAGCCTGCTTCATGTGGTAGTGCATAGCTGAGCTGTTTCTACCAGAGGAAGAACAGGCAATTCTGTTTTCCAGTGTCTCCTTTGCACTGTAACAAAATGGGTTTTCTCTTGAAACTCGCCAGTGTTTTGCTTACTCATTTGATAAGACATTCTAAAGGACCCCAGGAGCCTTTCTGGGTGGCTTAGTGTACACACTTTGTATTCTCCTAACTTTTTCCACAAGTAGGCTGGTGCAGAAAGAAACATTTTCAGGTGCCTTGGACACTGAGATGAGACTTACCTTGTGGCTTCAGACATTCTAATACCTGTAGATAATGCAGGACTCCTGGGAAGAGAGGTTCAGAGTGAATATGTACTCTTTTATAAGGTTAAGGTTAAAGTCTCTAGCACCACCCCAAGGAGTAAACCAGCCTCAAAGAAGGCTGCTTATCTCCATAGGAACTACAGGTGTGCCCAGAGACTTTTGCGTCCCTCCCCAGATAGATTATGCGGGTGGGAACTTATCTATCTATCTATTTATTTATTTATTTATTAAAAGCAAAACTGAGACACTCTGATTTACACATTCTCTTGCTGGGATATTCTGAAAGAGTCAGATAAGCCCCGGAACACAGCCATTTAGTCATAGAAATTTCCCTTTGACAATTGCAAAGCACGTTTCCCTTCCCATCTCCATTCAGACCTTTGTAGATAGTCCTTGAAGTATTTATCGTGGTGGGACAATGAATGAGTCTCCATCTTTAATCAGTATACTGTTTCTGCATAAACTGTGGCATCCTCTGTCTGATTTGGCTTAGAAAATAATCACTTTCCCCAGTTTGAAATGAAATTCTGCTTTTCCTTAACCGTCCAAGACATACACACCTCTCCTCCCACTTCTTGACCAGAGGAATACGACACAATGTAGGAACACCAGTACAGATGGTAACATTTACTAACTGTAATAGGACATGGTCGTCTTTATTTAGGTCCCAAATTAAAATTAACTACTTTTTAATTTTGTCTTATAGGAGAGGGTTCAGACAAGTCTTATTTTCTAACAAAAGCAGATACATCCCTGACCAGAATTTTCCATCGCAGGATATGAGTGCGCATTAGCAGCAATTCTCTGGGAGAGCAGTTTATGTTCGTTTCTCTCCCTTATGCCTTGTAGTGCATCTTCATTCCCCCTACCTTCTGTCATCTGATTGGCCCATCTTCATTTCTTCTCTCCTTTGGCTTGCAGGTTTAGAGCATTGGACTGGGTTATGCTGGGTCAGTTCCTGGATGGGAACCTTCAAGAAAAACCTAGGTGCGGTTGAAAGTGGTATCGGTGATTGTCAGTTGTAATATTTTCCTCACTCAGTTCTGAACCAGTGCCCTGACTTGTCCCCATGGGACTGCTGATCGAAATGCCTTAGTTTGTCCAAGACTATCCCCTTTCTGAGATACAAAAAAATAACTGCATCAGGGAGCCTGACTACAATATGGTGGAACTTTTTGACCTGGTTACTTCATAGTAAAAAAAATTGTAGTGTAGTAGATAGGGCTTATGATTGTTGTAAACAGGTCATGTAATTGGACTAAAACCTTAGACGTGTCCACGTGCCTCCACCTAGATGTAGTCAAATCTTTAGCTTGATTAAATAATCTGTGTGTATACAGTGTGGTTAGGTTCCTTCTATTCTACAGATTTTACTTATGTTAGAGGACACCAATATTGTATCTTGGCACTCTGATGTGGTTATGTTTGTTGTGTAAATGGGGCCTTTTAAAACAAAGGCTGACTGCTCCTCCTGATGAAGTATCCCATTACACTTTTTACCAGGATAAAGATGGCAACTCTGTCCACTTCTTGGCCATATTCCCATCTGGGTCATTACATTCTGCCAATCTAAATATCAAGTAAAATATGATCTGCTTTGTGTCCTGTTGTAAAATGTTGAGTGGGGTGGCTGTGTGGTGTTAAAACAACTGCTGGGATTCAGAGGCAATGGAAGCTCCCTAAAAGTGGGAGGACTACTGGTGCCCGAACTGTGACCCTTTCCCCTGCACCTCCCCTCCCCTTCTTCCCGAGGCTCCTCCCTCATGCTACCCATTTCCCTGAAGTCCCACCTCCGCACTGCTCCTACCGCCCCAGATCCTGCCCCGTTTTTTCCTCTTCGTGCCCCTTTTACTTGCTCTTATGGTCAGTAAAATGTGATAAGGCCATGGCCCTCCCTGCTGGAATTTATTCCAAGAATGGCTGCATTTCACAGCTAGAGAATGTGAAACTTTGACTGTGAAATCCTCTAGAATCCTTCAGGGCAGAAGATGCAATATGAATATAAAATATGCATTTCTTTAATCCTCTTTTTATTCTTCCCTTATTTTCGTTATTAATCCTTCGATTTCACTCTTGTACGCGGTGTTTGTGTGTCAGATAATTAGGTAGTGTGCTTGAGTGAGTAGAGCCTGGGACTGGGAATAGAGAGACTTTGGATTCTCTCCCTAACTGTCGCTGACTTGTGTGATCTTAGGTAAGTCACTTCTTTCTCATAGGCAATGCAAATGTAACCATGGTAGGGGTCTGTGAGGGAAACATCTCTGAGGCAGGCGGTGGAAACTATG
The DNA here is from genome assembly GCA_007922305.1 of Dermatemys mawii. Lineage (NCBI taxonomy): Eukaryota > Metazoa > Chordata > Testudines > Dermatemydidae > Dermatemys > Dermatemys mawii. Next base: position 4,514,628 of record ML677350.1, read on the forward strand.
GTGTCTTGCATCTAGCGAGCAGTGGTCTAGTTTAGTTTCTGGACAGTGAAGTCAAAGTCAAATGCAAAATGCAATCATAGCCCTTTAGACAGAGTCCTGTCAGTAACAGCATTATAAAATGAAGTGAGGTGGAGACACCATGCCTACAGAGTTTGACACACATAGGAGTTTAGCTGTAAGGGAGAAAATTCTCAGATTACGATGGAGTGAGGTGCCCTGGTAATAGGGTGACCAGACAGCAAGTGTGAAAAATTGGAACAGGAGTGGGAAGCAATGGTAGTCTATATAAGAAAAAGACCCAAAAATTGGGACTGTCCCTTTAAAATTGGGACATCTGGTCACCTTACCTGGTAAACCGTGATGATCCAACACCATACTTAAGAGCCATCCATCATGCAGGAGCCTGATTCCGCTGTGGATGACCCTTGTTAAGCTGGCATATTCAGTGCTATGAGAAGATGAGTAATGTGAGTGGCAAAGAGAAACCTCAAGTATCCTACCACTTGAGTAAGTTCTCATCCCACGACTCCCTGATTCAGAGACCATTTATGAGTATCTGTAATTGAGCAACTCGGTCAATCTGCAGTCACATTCTCCCTCCCTCTCTGGTAGGTACTTGGTAATTAAGAATGTCGTGTGGAACATGCACACCCAGCCATTGTAGGCAGGCCACAATTACAGCCAACCTTCTTGTGACAACATGGAGTGCTGCCGCTGCCCCAAAAGGCAAAACAGAAAAATGATGGTGGTGGTGTGCTGTGGGAAATCTGATACACTGCTGTTGTTTAAGAATTACCCTTGTGTGCAGGATCCAGAGCGTGTAATAATTGGTCACCTTCTTCTAAAACAGACATGGGCAAACGACGGCCCGTGGGCCACATGTGGCCCGCCGGCCATTTTCGTCTGGCACATGAGCTTGGACCAGGAGGGCAGGCCAGTGGCAGCTCCGCCCTCCCGGCCGTGGGTACGGGCCGCGCAGTGCTGCCCTCCCGGCCAGGGGGCCGGGCCGCGTGGCGCCGTCCTTCCAGCCGGGGGGCCGGGCGAGTGCGGCAAGCCCCGCAGCCCCACGCTCCCGGGGGGAGGGGGGGGGGGCGGCTGAGCGCTGCAAGCCCTGCGGCCCCAGCGGCAAGTGGCGCAACCCCGCGCTCCTGGCCGTGGGTCCGGGCCGCGCGGCCCCGCACTTGGGGCTGGGTCGAGTGCTGCAAGCCTCGGGGCCGGGGCAAGCGGTGCGGCCCCGCACTCCCGGCCATGTGTCCGGGCTGAGCGTGGCAAGCGGGGCGGCCCTGCGCTCCTAGCCCATGATGCCGGGCAGAGTAGGGCAAACACGCAGCCGGGCAGAGTGCTGCGAACTGCGGGGCCTCGCGCCTGGCTGAGCAGTTGGAGGGAGGGGGCTTAGGTGGTGGTTAGGGTGTGGGGGGTTTCGGGAGGGGCAATCAGGGAGCAGATAGGGAGGCTAGATAGGTGAGGTTCGGGGGGCAGAGTGGGGTGGGTCTCTGGGGGTGGGCGATCAGGGGACAAGGAAATGGGGGTTGAATGGGTCGGGATTCTGAGTGGGGTAGTAAGGGGATGGGAAGTGGGTGGGGATCGGATGGGGCGGGGCCTTCCCTACCCGGCCCTCTGCACATTTTTGAAGCCCCGAGTTCGTCCTTGGGCCAAAAAGTTTGCCCGCCCCTGTTCTAAAAGAAATGTGATATCTCCCAGGGTGATGCTCTTGAATTGTCCTTGAATAAATAGTGATTTAGGTACCTGAGATCCAGGATGGGCTGGAGCCTTCCTCGTGTTTTGGGGGCTACCAGGAAGTATCCCTCCTGGGTCTGTTCCAGGGGTATGATGTCTTTATTGCCGGGAGGGTCTGGATTTCTTGTATCATCTTTTCCTGATAAGGTGTCAGATAGTATTCATGGCAAGTAGGTAGCATGAAACCTGATTTTGTAGCCCCACTGAACAATGGTCAGGGCTTGGTGACAAGGGGCCAACAGGCCCCAGAAAACCTCCCAGTTTGCTTCCAATGAAGAGGTACTGACTGAGTACTGCTGGGTGGGAGGGTGATTCTGTGTGTAGTTGATGGTTGTGGAAAAAGAGGTTTAAGACTTGAATTCCAGATGTTGCTTTGGAGGCTGAATGTACTCTGCAGCAGTGGAGTTATGGCGCTTCCTTGAAACTAGATGTCAAATTGAAATCCAGCTTTCAAGGCACAGGCTTTCCCTTACCTTCCTATCTTGTGAAACGGACCTGAGGCACGAGACAGGCTGAGACAATGCAGGGTAACTTTTTGCCTTAGAGAGCTATTGAGTATTCAGGACTTTTGAAAATCAGGTCACCTATTTAGGAGCTTAATTTTAGGCACTCGTCTTTTAAAATTTCTCCTAAAAATACATTTATGTATGGAGCTCGAATTTGCCTGGGTTGTGCTGGGTCAGTGAACTGCTTTGTGTTTTTTGCGGCTGTGCTATTGTATTCCAGAATCTCCAGCTTTCATTTAAAAAAACTGTAAGTCTCTAGCCATCATAGTTGTGAATAAAATCTTGAAAATGTGACCCAGGTGCAAACCAGTGCAGGGATGCCCTCCTGAATCTGCAGACAGCCTGAAGTAACATCTCCCAGAGGTGTAAACGTGTCCCAGTCATGTCAGTGAAATGTTAACTCAGGGATTGGAAACCTTGACACACAACACCACAGAGTAAGCACCCTTAGCGAGCCCCGCCGATTTGTTTACTTGCCGGTTCGCCGATCGCGGCTGAGGGAAGTGGTGGCCAGCACCACATTGCTTGCCGTGGTTCACCGTCCTGGTCCAATGAGGACTGCAGGACGCGGCGGCCAGCACTGCACCGCTTCCCGCAGCCCCCATTGGACCTGGATGGTGAACCCCAGCCAGCGGGAGGCATGATCAGCGAACCGGCAAGTAAACAAACCGGCGGGGCCCGCTAAGGGTGCTTACCCTGTGGTGCATGTGCCAAGGTTGCCGAACCCTGTGTTAACTGAATAGCGTGACCAGATGTCCCGATTTTATAGGGACAGTCCTGATTTTCGGGTCTTTTTCTTATATAGGCTCCTATTACCCCTCACCCCCATCCCAATTTTTCACATTTGCTGTCTGGTCACCCTATAACTGAGATGCCCAATGATGTTAATGTGAGCATTTTTAATTATTTCACTGCTATTCAGTGCATGTAAGAGAGAAGCAGAAGGGTCATAGTGCAGATTATAATATCTTCTGAGAGTGACAGCTCGGTTTGGTGTCATGACTGGGTGATGTTTGGAGGGGAAAAAGGGTGGTGTGACTCCACAGGCTAAATGGGAGAATAAGGTCTAAGGAAATATTTTAGCCGCACCAATGGGGAGCCAATTGTGCACAACCCAGTGGGGCATACAGGCCTCCCTGGGCCAACTCTGTGCTCCTTCTCCACAACCTAGTGTGTTCTGGTAGCAGGTATTGGGCCAGGTCGCTTCCTCTCTGGCTTTAGTGGCTGCTGAGAAATCATTGCATTTCCTCCATCCTGGTCACACCGTCAAGCTTTTCTTTGCAGACATAAGGATGGGGAACAAAATACCTCATTCCCCTGAGATTTTGACTTTATTTTATTTTTTATCTATCTCTGTCTGTCTATGATTCTGGGAGAAAGGGCTCTAGGCAAGTGCCTGTACCTTAATCCAGCCTAGTCTGTGGTGTATCTCAGCCCTACCGAGAGGAAGCCAAGCGTGAGGAGCCCAGCAGAGTGTATGTGAGCATACTTTGAACATTTTCACAAATTGCTCTGGTGGCATCTCATTTTGTCACCCTAGATAGGTGGTGCTTGTGGAAGTGGAGTTGGGAGAGTACCGCTGCTGTTTCCATTTTGAGCCCTATTTATGTATATCATTTATATGGAAGGATAAGGAGCAGAGGTGGTGTGAGATTTCTGTTTCATCTGCTGAGATAAAAATATTCCAAACACGCATTTCCAAAGAGACCATTGCCTCTGCCTCTTTTAATCTCATTCAATTAAAATACAGGCTCCTACATTGGAGGAGAGGCCAAGTGAGGCTTATCATTTAGGGCGTTGTGAGGTGAGGTAATTCTGCATCCCAAGATGGGGAGGTAAACTCGTTTTCCTAGTTTGGAACAGCAGTTTTAACAGGTTAGCTAGATGAGAAGTGACACTTGTCCTATGAGCATGGGGGATGGGATTAGGGGTATTGTGTAGAGGGGAAGGACTTTTCAGACTGGTTGGCTGGGAGTTCAAGAAGTGTGTACTTTGTGCCATGCACTTCTGCCAGGGCTGACTCCTGATTGGTAGGTGTTTTGTAAAACTGAAATTGAGGATGGGGATCTGAATGCAGTAAGCAAGAGGGTGCTCACCTCAGATAATCTTAGGGGGAGCAGGGCAGTTGGAACTCACTACTCTCCATGAATCAGGAGCCAAGGCAACTGCTTTTTTCCCTGTAGTGATATCAAAGGTTGTAAAATATTTACATAGAAAGCCACCTGCGAAAGCAGATTTTTAAATCTTTTATCTTTTGATTCTCTCCCCTTCTGATCCCACCTTGATCTTTTCTCTCTCTGTTAATAACTTTGGGGTGCCAGCACACGGCATACACCATCTTCTGAGTTTTGGGGTTCCCAAGATTTGTTCTGTGCTTTGGTCACTGCAAGTGGCATCCTATAAATACATACTGTATAGCTACTGAATTATGACTAAGCTTTGTATTTTGACCAACGTTGACTAGTTGCAGGCTAAGATGTTGCAGGAATAGAGCTGTGCACAGTTTCTAGGTTCATGGATGACTCCTGAAGAGGGTACTAAGGGAAGTGAGGGCTTGCTCTCACCCTCCTTGACCTTGGAGAGTAGTTCTCTGCTTCATTCATGTTTAAAGAACCCATTTCTAAAGTAAGCACACTCTGGAGTTAGGAGTTGGTCTGTATTTATTACAAACCCCACCCATCCCTGCCTTTTGCAAGAATCTTGAGGCCGTGATTGTGTTTTTAGAAGCAGAATGACAGAGAGAAATTCCCTGGAGGCAAATACAGAGTGTGTTCTGCACGCCAGTACAGACACACAGGGCTGGGAACTCCCAGAGAGATTGAGTGAGAGAGGGGGAGAGAGAGCACAGAACAGCCAAACAGTGTTGGAGGAGGTGGGGGGAGGAAGAGGCGAGACACTTTTTAATCCTTAAACTGAGCAATTTGGATTTTTTTTTAAAACCCTTTGTCTCTACTTTTTTATTGAGGAGCCTTTTACGTTCCAGGATCACCTCCCTGCTGGGTTTGAACAGCTCAGGCTGACATGATGTACCTCTGGGTGAGTAGAGGGCTGTGTGTGTGAGGGCTTACACGCTTTGCACATATAAGGAGTGGAAAGCTGAGGGATTCTGTACTAGCATGAGCAGCCTTACCCTTAGGGCTCAGCTCTCTGCAGCCCCTTCACACATTTAGGCTTTAGCTTCCATTTTAAAAAGTTATTTAAAAAAATGATATTGGTAACTGAATTTTACACAGACTTTTCCCGCAGCGAGATTCCTCTGAGCTTGTATGTTTTTCAGCAGGTGCCTCAGAGAGAGGATTATTTGCGGAATTATCCTTATTCTCTAGCACCTGTAGGACCTGTGCTGTTCCTGGACTACTTCCTATGCTTTGTGGAATTTTGGTATGACTGAGGGGCACCCTGGGGGAGTGTACGGGGTAGAAATAAGTTTGATCCTCAAATGCCGGGAGAAGAGAATATGATCGGGGAGGATTAGCATTGTAAATGGGGACTATGTGCCCAAATGCAAGGATGCTTTTGTCAGAGGTGCCAGGATTACAGGAATTTCTGGTGGATTATGGGATATAGTGACAGAAAGAATGCGTGTGAGATGATATCTAGCTAGCTTTATAAAATATAATTTTTCATCCTCTGAATGAATTCTGAAATGTTCTCTGGAGTAGTCAGCTGTTTGGCTGCTTGGCTAGGATGTGTAATTCTCTCTGCGCCTTGGTACCCTTGAAATCTGTCATTTGCCCTTGGATCTGTTACCCATATACGCAAGATTTCAGGCTCCTGCATTTGATTTAAAGATAATCAGGTCAAAAGTTTAATATATTCATTAGTGGGGAAGTTGTTGGGTTCTGTCACTGTCATTTCTGAAATCACATTACCCCCCTCCCACAGCCCTTCCCTCCAGTTTACTTGGAAGACACAGGAAGGTTTGGAACACAGGTGTTTTGCTGCTCTTTACTTTCTTCCATTGTGCATGCACTCTAGCTTTGTAATCACAGGGTAACTTACACACGCTGGGCAATGCACACTTGCTTGTTATTGTAGGGTTGGCCCTGTTAGCAGATTGATTTAAACTTTTAAATCCCTTTTCTTCTCTAACCACATATTCTGGGCCCTGGGACCGATTTTGCCGTGGAGGGCAAGATAGGCCTTGTGGATCAGATAAGACTGCTGCTTAATCTGCTGGATGGGGTGAAGTGAGAAACTACTTAACGCTGGTACTGATTTTAGTTAATAAGTGACAATAGTATGATACTTCCCCACTGTCTGAGTGCTCCTGCACTGGACCTGAAATTTCTAGCTCAGGTAGCTGTACAGTACATATGCTAGCTTTGATCAACTGAGCATGCCAAAAGGACCAGCGTAGCTCCAGTGGTGTAGGCAGCAGGCCAGCTCCAGTACAGTTGTGCCCATCACCCTGGATTGGTACTTGGGTGGCTAGCCCCTTCTGCAGTTCATGCGGCTGCAGCTGCACTGCTATTTTTAGCATCAGAGGGGTAGCCGTGTTAGTCTAGATCTGCAAAAGCGACAAAGAGTCCTGTAGCACCTTATAGACTAACAAATGTTAGGGATCATGAGCTTTCGTGGGCTAAGACCCACTTCATCAGATGAATGTTGTGGAAATCTCCAGAGGCAGGTATAAATATGCAGGCAAGAAAGCAAGGTAAATTCAATTGGGGGGGGGAGGGGGGAGGCCCACTTCCGGCAGCTGATCTGGAGGTGTGAACACCCAGAGAGGAGAAACTGCTTTTGTAATGGCTTGCCAAATCAGCTGCTGGAAGTAGGCCTCACCCTCCCCGATTGAATTTACCTTGCTTTCTTGCCTGCATATTTATACCTGCCTCTGGAGACTTCCACAACATTCATTTGATGAAGTGGGTCTTAGCCCACGAAATCTCATGATCCCTAAGATCTGTTAGTCTATAAGGTGCTACAAGACTCTGCTATTTTTAGCATGTTAGCTGGATCAAAACTAGTATGTGTATATCTGGAAATTACAGCTCCAGTGTGGAATGTCTAAAGGGTGAGAGCGGACATCAGTAGCCCTGCTCTCCTTCCTGTGCATGTGTGTGTAACAGTTCTAGGTGTAAGGGATATGGCCTGTCAATGTGTCAGGCAAGAGACACTCATACTAGTGGTGTGCTTCATCTTTTAACAGGAGTGATTGTGAACAGCTGCTCTTGTGAATCCCGGGAGAAGGTTTAGTTTGGGCCAGTTTCCCAGTAGATTGAAGAATGGTATTCTCCTTTATGCTCTATGTCAGGGATCTCCAAACTTTGAGACGAGGACCATATTAGATTTTTGAAGGGGCTTTGCGGGCCAAAGCGACTGAAAAATTTAAATATATGCAAATATATGTAAAATCATTAAACAACACTACTCTCAGTGTTGCATTAAATTCTAAATCTAATATTAAAGTAGCTGCATAATCAATTATGGTACTGTGAAATCACACAAAATATTTGTCAATACATTAAAAATCATTTCACATTATTTTTTAATTTTATTTATTTCTAAAATCTCACAAATTTGTATCAAACAAATACACATATTCAAAAGTTTGGCTGTACTTTGGTCAGAGAAGCTCCAGGTTCCCATTGTTGGTTGGGACTGTTTGGTTCAGTGCTATAGTTAAAATTTAACCCTTTGCTCTTCCGACTGCTGTCGCGACCTTCCCCCTGCCCCACTCTCCAGCCGTGCCGCTGCCTTTGCTCCTCTGGCCACTGCTGTGGCGGCTCCAGCCGCACCGTGGGGGCACTTACCCCCCTGCACATGGGGCCGCCAGCAGCAGCTTGCGCGGGGGTGGGGGCAGTGACGGCTTCTCCACGTGCCTGTTTGGCATGCCTGCTCAGCTGGGGAGCTGGACAAATCGAATTCGCAGGCTGTAGTTTGGAGACCTCTGCTCTACGTGTCACTCTTCCTCCCACCTCCACTCCAAACTCTCAGATCCACTATTGCTTTAGTAGGATTATAGTTAATCTGAAGTGTTTCAAGGGTTTTAACTGCTGTAAACCAGCGCGAAGGGCTCTTTCCAATGCCAGTTATGTTAATTCAAAAATGGGTAACTGGTAACATTCTTTTCTCTTCCGGCACAATGTGTGGGGAGTTTTCTGCGAACCTTGTTCTTTGGAGAGAGAGTCTCTCTCACTCCACAGAAGCCTTTGCCTCCCAGGCATCCTATATTTCCTCTTATGCTTTTGTTTCTCACTAACTTACCATGTAGCCTTCTGAGGCAAAAACTAGGAACCCAGGGTTACCCATCTGATTTGACTCTAGTCTGCTGTGCCACATTCATACTGTAAATGGGCTCTGGTTTCTTGCTTTAGTGTTTGTGGTCACAGCTCTCTCTGTTCTCTGTGCTGTATTTTCTCTGTTCAGTGTCTTTTCTCCATAGGACATTTGAATTTCTGTAGATGTAGATCCATGGAGATTTGTACTGAGTCATTCATTAATTTAGTGTATAATGCTACATTAATACAATGTTAAATTTGAGGTTTTAAATGTGCAAGCCAGGAAATCCAGAGTTAAGGTTCCCACAGCAACCATAACATTGTCTCGTGCGTGCACATCACAGTATGATCGTTTTTTAGGTGATCCTGTAACACTGGACATGGCCACATACTATTTGGTAAATAATGCAATGAAATAAAATACAAAGGAAGTGCACTTTTCTCTAACTGTGAATGCAGAGTTAGAATCCAGCCCAGAACTGTACAGTAGCCAGAATACAATAGCTTGGGGGTTATAACTGCCGCCTCCTATGAATGAGCCATCATCATATTCCACATTCAAATTAAATTTCCTGCTTGCTGATCTGTACTCTCTAGTGTGTAACGTGTCACAGGCTATTTTAAATAAAGCCTTTATAGGATGCAGTGCATTCTGGGCTGTAGAGATCCAGAGAGTGGGAAGTTTAAAATCTAATATGATGAGCTAATCTGTGGGAAAAGCTGGCTGTGGTGTTGGAAGCTGAGAAGGCAGGCTAACAGTGGAACTGCTCAGTTATAGTAGTAAGAAACACTATTTACCTTAAGTGTTACAGTATGGTGTGTGCAGTTGTGCAAAGTCTGCTGTGAGGCACTGGCAGTAGGGCAGGCTATTGCACAGATGAAAATTCAGAAAAAGATGCCTACGGTAAAGTTCTGTATTTGAACTGAAAATCTTTTCACTTTAATGTTCCTAAACATGTAATGGTCAAACTCAGGAAGGACAATGTTCCTAATTGAAGACTAGCCGGGGTGAAGTCTGCTGCTGCAGTCTACAGGAGGCTTGTGATGGGAGAGGGAAAGAAGTTCTAGTGGCCCCGGCATCCCAGCCTTTTTCTTCCGTGCCCGTGAGCTGAAAATAAGAAAAGGTGTGAATTGAAACAGACTTAGTGTGGTGCGAGTCCATCTCTGGGCACTTGTATTAGAATAAAAATGGCTAGCATTGACCTAGCTAAAGCTGCTTTGTGTGCTACTGACTGTAGCACTGGGGCTCAGATTCACCTGTTGTGTGCCAAACCAGCATACCAGCACCTATGTCTTGCTGCTGCCTTATTTCCCTGCATTTAAGCTTTCACCTGAAGTGCAAGTAAGAGTTTCTCTGCACTTGCAAATTTGCCAAAGTAGCTATTCTGGAATATAGTTATTTTAGTATAAGCTTTGGTTTGGACACTCATTCTGGAATAATTGCGTCCACACGGGGCTTATAATGAAACAGCTATTCTGGAATAGCTATTTTGTTAAATTTCCAAGTGTAGACAAGTCCCAACTCTCTAGCTTTTATGGTTATTGAGGTATGCTTGGCTCATATTTTTGAGGCTAACCAATGCAGAGATGCCTACCTGTATTTTCGATCTGAAATGATAACTCTGAAAGCCATAAGCTGCCCCACTCATCTCAGTGGGGCCTAACTGAGGTACCCAGTGATGATTTGCCATTGAAAGTATTAACTACTGAACTGCTTGTCAAAGCATGTAAGAAAGGAAAGAGCAGATTATATTATGAAGATCTGCAAGTGACAGCTCATTTTTGAACCATGAGCATGTCGGTTTGGAGACACCACACTTTTCCTACCCACTGATCGAGAGTGAGTTAAACCCAAGGAGCAGGACCTCTGAGGCCTTCCAAAGTGTGTGGGAGGGTCAAGCACAAAAAGCCCAGTGGATAGGTCCTTACCAATGGGAAGCCAAGCCCAAGGAGCACAGCAACGCCCATGGGGTTTTTTGTACCCAAAGGAGCACAAAGAACATGCAAAATCGTACGCTGAATGTGTCACAACAGATTGTACAGGAGTCTCTCGTGTGGATGTAGCTTCTTCTGTGGGTGGAGTTTGGAAGAAGATGCTATATTTTTTTTTTCTCAATCTGACCCATGTTTAGTCCAATCAAATTTTATTCCACAATAAGTGTCCACACACAGGCTTGCACCAAAACAAAAAGATTTTTTGGAATTGACATAGTTAAACCAATGCAAGTTTATGTATAGACCAGCCCTTAATTGTTTTTTAAATAGAAAAGCTTTACCCTCGCATTAGATGTCAGAGGTATGGCCCTTAACCCTTTGTATACAATGAATCATGTAGTACAAATGTAGGGTCACTTTATTCTGAGGAGTGCTTTATAAATTGCAGGATGTAGACTCAGTAGTTCCACAGATGCTGCCTTGCTGAATGCATGTTGGGATATGAAAGGTTAGAAGAAAGAGCAGCAACCCCAGCAAGCAATTTGATCAATCTACCTTTCCTCCCATTCTCTGAGGGTGTTGAAGCCATCAAAGACAGGAGGGACTAATGGAGCGGAGGTCCAAGTTGTTGCAAGGCTCCTGATAGGATAGCACTGGATTCATAGCTCTGATCTCTGAGAGATTATACCATCTCTAGATAATTTCCTCGGTTCATCCAGCTGTGCACGGGGTGCATGCTGAGTGTTTGTGAGAGGACTGGCTTTGCAGTGCACTTAGAATTATTTCTTTCACCCGAGCTCTATTGGAATGATGCCCTTCCCCAGACCTCTAGTGACTGTTTGCTTTACAAGCAGGAGTGGTGCCAGCTAGCTTACCAAATCATTTGTAATATTTCTTCCTTTGTTCCCTTTTTCTTTTTGATCTGCCTTTCATTTGCCTTGTCTTCGCTGCAAGGGGAGTTCGCTCTAGAGTGTCTGTTTGGATTGCATAGAATCATTTTTCTTTTCCCTCCCTCTAGGCATTCAGCTCATCAGCTTTACCGCCCCAGGGACTAGAAACCCAACTCTGCTGCCAACGCTGGGCCTTAGCAACATATTCCTGCTCATGCCATGTCTTTCTTTCATTTGTCCTCTTGCAGGAGGTTGGTTAGTGCCAGTGCATCATATGATCCACACCCAGATTATTTTTCACAGGACGCAATATATATAGTCACATAGCAAGTGGCCATCCATGTTCTGAACTTTTCACATACTGTGCTAAGGACTGGATCTCTGAAAACATTGGAAGAATGGTTGGAATTGCATGGGGCTTTGTTAAATACGTAAATGCTGATCTATAAAATGCATATTATAGTTCTATTTATTCTCTTTGGGTAGTGAACTAAGGGCATAAGAAGTGTTTTGCAAAATAAACTAATTAAATGAGATCTTTGAAAGTGGGGCATAGATCTGATATTTCTTAGACCTTGTCTTCTCTAATGTAAACTGTGTGTGTGCATAAATATTGAACAGAAAGCTTTGATAATAGAACTTTGTTGCAAAGTCTAGTACCCCAAAGTTAGGAAATTCCAGAATTGAACCTTAGTTCTGCCCCTCTGAGCATATGCATTATGATAGTCTTTAATTACATGATATGTTTTCCACAGGCCCCCATTCTCATTCAGTGCACAGGATGGAAGATGTTCCGTTTCTGAGCAGCTATTCAATATTTTGTTTTATCCTCATTGTTCAGTAATTTCCTTATGGGCTTTTCTAGGTGTTCCTTAATGTGGTATCTGGGTGCATCACAGTCGTTTGGTTTTTCACTACACTCTTGTGAAGTGCAGGGGGTGTTGTTATTTCTATTACTTAGTATTATGTAGCACTTAACATGTTCAAAGCACAAACTGATTTCAGTTACAACTCAGCACTTCTACAGATCAGACCCTAGGGTGTCAGTTTGGGCACCCAGAAAACGAGGAACCCACAATCAGTTATCACCTGTGAAAAGTTTGATTAAAGTTACTTGTCCAAAACATCACACAAACTGTGTCAGAGGCAAGGATATAATCCAGTTCTCCAGGGCAGCATTTAACTGTCTTGATCATGAGACCCTTCTTTCTCTTCCTGCTGTCCCATGCCTTATTCACTACACACCTTCCAACCTCTGCAACAAATGAGGTAGGGATTGTACAGGCAACAGCTTCCTTTGCTACACAGACCTAATTCATCTCCGGAGCAGGTCCATCCGGATGCATAGGCACCAACTCTTTGGGTACTCCCACCAGTGGGCCCCACCGATCAGCTCCTCCTCCTGTGCAGCAGTGGGCAGGGGGTGCTGAGGGGAGGAGGGGTAAGAAGAGGCTGGGCGTGCTCAGGGAAGGGGGCAGAATGAGGTGGGAAGAGACAGGGTGGGGGCGGAGCAGGGGTAGGAAGAGACGGGGTGAGATGGAGTCTTGGGGGAAGGAGTGGGGTGGCACTAGACGGAGGATGAGATGTACGCTTTGCCAGATGATTTCATAGATAGATGCTGACAATAAAGGAGTGGTGAAACTTGAGGCTCCTTCCCAGACTCAGGAGGTGAGTGTGCCCAACATGCTGTAAAAACTCCACAGCCCACCCGTGTCACAGTAACAGGTTTTCTGCATGTAAAAGCCAGGTTCAGCTTCAGCCTCTGGTGATGGGGCTCAGGGCCCAGGCTTCACCCCCATGTAGCAGGGTTTCAGCTTTCTGCTCTGGGCCCCAGTGAGTCTAATGCTGGTCCTGCTGGGCTGCCCCCCTGAAACCTGCACAAGGCCCCCTTCCCCCGGGGCATTGGATGCCTGATTGAGAACCACTACTGTAGTGGCACATTCTCGTGCCTGTACCTCCCAAACCTGACCCCTTCTCTCCCAGTTCTTTGTCCCCAGCACAATCTCTTCCTACTCCAGTTCCTTATCCCAGGCTCGTTCTCTTTGTCTGCTTAGTCCTAGTCTTCCCTCATCAGACAATTTATTGCAGTGTCTTTTCCCAATCCCAGTCTCCCCTCTTGGTTCACTGTCAGAGTCCCAATTTCCTCCTCACCGCTCTGTATCCTTGCTCCATTAGTTTAAATTGACTCTTTCCCATCCTGTCTCTTTATCCCAGTCCCAGTTCCATCCCCCGTACTCCCGGCACTTCAATTCCTTGTCAGCTTGGTCTATCCTATCCCTGCCCCACTCTCCTCGCATATAGGTTCCTAGTCCCAGCCTCCTTATTCAGCCAATCCAAGTCTCCCCCTCTTTCCCAATTCCTTGTCTGATCGCTGCACATGTCCCCCCCACAACTGGCTCCTAGTCCCCCCACTTGATCACCAGCCTGCTCTCTCCCTGCCTCCCAGTCCCAGCCACCTTGTCCAGACAGTCGCAGTCCCAGTTTCTCTTTCCCCCAGCCCACTCCAGTCTTAGTCTCACCAGACGTCATGTCCCACACCTACTCCTTTTCTTCCCCACTGATCTGACTTCTGTTCCCTCTGCATTCAAATCAGGCCCTTTCCTTCTGCAGGCTACCAGCCGAGGGATAGTTGAGCCACGTTCCGTGCTTTCGGTTTGGGTGCCCAGTGCCACCCCATTCTACAGAGGAAAGGGAAAGTCCAGCTTTGCCCTTGTGGCACTGGGCTGGAGCATGCCTAGCTATTCTGTGTGGATGGGACATCGTGGCCCGGCCAGCGCTAGGAGCTGAGAGGGGCTGTAACATGCTCAGTGAGGACAGAATCATTGGAGGTTTGAACTAGTAAGTCTCTGCTGAGCATGTGGGAACTATGGTTTTTCAAAGGCCTATAACATTGTCAAATTTGGGTGAATTTTCACAAGGATGACAGAAGGTATAGGCCTGACACATAGTCCTCCCACAGTCGAATTTCAGGGCCCTGCTCCAAAACATGAGGGTGCTATTCCTTTTCAAAGGTAAAATAGCCAATGTTTTAACTTGGGCAAAACAACACATTTTTCTCCAGGCTCTTCCTCAGAAACAGTGGAACAGTTTGGGCTGAAATTGTACTGCCGTTAATAATTTATTCCAGTAGCTGCTAGGAATGGGGTCCCATCATACTGGGTGCTATGTAATCTAGCAGAGTGTGTTACTTGATGTCCAAACTATACAACAATATTTTAATAAACATTGCCTGTTTTTGCTGGTTTTAAATGATTTCTGCTTGTTCCTTTTTAAACGATCACTTCCTGTTTCTGTTTTATTCCTGAAAGTGACAATAGAAGAATAGCTTTACAATAGTTGGGAGGGGAGATTTAAACACTGATTGACAGCAAGCTGGTTATTTGGGCACAGCGATAGGGAGAGGTGGGAAAGAAATCGGCTAGCCAAGTTCAGCTGGTAGCATTTCAATTCTAGGAGATTACTTTTGAATGGTTTTGGTTGAAGGTCAATTTAGTAAATGTCATTGTGTCATCCTTCTATTCAAAATATGTGTAAAACCACTTAGAACAGAGAGAGGATGAGATGTTTCATATCATTGTCATCATTTTGTGAACTCCTGAAGGGACATAACCTTCTTGGAGATTGAGCACCACCCGGATCGATCCTTAGCTAAGTCTGTAAGGAAATCTGATTTGATGTTCAGTCTGTGTCTGTCATTGATGAGCTTATCGTGCCACCAAAGCTTTTGGTGCCCACGTGATTGCCGGCCATGCCTTGGTAAACACAGAGTAGTTACCATCCCGATATTACTCATTTGTCATCTTTTCATGGAACCCAGATTTTGTTTATTTGTTGTTGAGATCCCGATCAGGGCCCCATTGTGCTAAGCACTATTTAGATATGTAACAAAAAGACAGCCCTGGCTCCAAAGGGCTCTGGTCTTATTATATTACTAGTGTGTGATAGAAAATGGGATCTGAAGGAAAACATCATAGCTGTGATTTAAATTGGGTAAAATAGAAGTGGTGTTTGTTGCCAGGACAAGAAGTGTTGAGAGAGATGGATGGAGGAGGTATTTGTATCAAAATCTACATGTTTTCAGGGTGTTGTACACCTTTTGCTCAGTTAGTTCACAACCTCTAAGTCCAGCGGGCTTCACTGCTGTTCTGAGATTCTCAGAAAACAGCAGTGCCTGACATGTTTATTTTTTTTAATCTGCTACTGGCAAGAATTTACATCTTACAATAGTAACCCACATTTTTTTTTTAATATTCTGTGCCAGTCCAGACACATGGGTATAGTTCTTCCCAGCCATCGGATGGAGACAAAACTGATTTTTTTGATGTAGCTCCTCTCTCCATATAGGCGCTTTAGTGGCTTTCAGGCCTTGGTTGTTTCTGTTTCCAGCAAGTAGAGCACATCGATGCTCTTGCCATCAATAAAGCCTAATAGGAGCAATATCTACATATTGGTGTGAATCTGCCTTTTTTGGGCTCATGATCCTTTAGGTCAATTCATCAATTCTCTCAGTATAGCTTGGCTGATGCATCCCATTAGAGTTCCAGGAAAGTGACAGAGGACAGAAAGATGGAAGCTTTCTGAGGAGAACGGCTTCAAGGCTTTTCTGTAAGCTTCACAATATCAACTGATTCATTAGCAGCCATCAGCGGGCTGCAGAAGCTGAGTCAATCTTCTGTGTCAGAGACAAGGTCAGACCTGGTCAAGACTTTGCCCAACCTTGATTTGGGCTTATCTACCTTGTGATGTCACATGGCTCTACGGCTTTGTCAGTCTCAACAAGATCATCCCTGTGGCCAAAGCAGTGATCCATTGACCACTCCTTGAAAGATAAGTTGTCAGCTCTTTTCTTTTACAGCATATTCCTGGTGTGGGAAGAGCTTGAAAAGTTTCAGTAGTTGCTAGTGCATAGGAAGATTAAGTGTTTCTCTCCTTAAAGGGCCTACATAAATCCTAAGGTAAGGCTCTTAATCTTCCAGGAACAGACTCCGAGAAACTAAAGTTATAACCCAGAGACAACAATCTCAGTTCAATAGGAGAGGTCATTTTAAATGAAGCAATACTGTGTTCAAAGAAGGGAGGGACTAGGGATCAGGGTGATTCCTCATAAGCAGGCCAGTGCACAGAATGCCATTGTAGTCAGGAGAAATAGATTTTTCTTCGAGTGCTGTCCCTATGGGTGCACCACTTCAGGTGTTTATGGTCGCAGTGTCCGCGTGTGCTCAGTAGGCGTCTCGCAGTGCTGTTGGTGCCGCATTTAGTGTGTGCATGACCCAAGCCTTCCAGTTCCTTTTCAACTGTCATTGGCTGAAGATGGAGCTCTGGGACAGTCTTCATCACTCTTGCCAAACCTTTAGAAATAGCAGTAAGTCGCTAGTTAGTCATTTGAAAGTTATAGTTAGTTTTAGTGATAGTAATAGTTTTAGTTTAGTAAAAAAAAAAAAAAAAAGTTTATTTTTCCCACTTTACCCTCCCCATAGTTTCCCCTCACCGGGGTCTATTAACTGTTAAGATGCCTGCCTCTCCAGGCTTTCAGTGATGCAGCTCTTGCCGCAAAGCAAGGCCCATTTCAGATGGGCACTTTTTGTGTGTCTGATATCTCAGTGAGGTGCATATCCCACAAAAATGCGCCCACTGTAGTAATTTGAAGGCGAGAGCCTGGCGTGACCGGGATCTCTGCTTGAAAATGATACGGATGGAGAAGTCTCTCCAACCAGAGCCTGACCAACAAACCTTCTCTGCAAGCCATCCCGCCCCCGAGACAGGAGACATGCTTTTCTCTAAAAGACCCAGGAAGGGGGCGCGGATGTCTCAGCAGAGAGCATCACAGAAACATAGGCAGTCTCCTGCCAGATTGCTACCCCTGATGCCAACACATGCTCAGGTTTGAGCTTTGACGCTCCAGGGATCTCTGTCACTGCCGAGTCCCGAGTGAAGGAGATGGAGTCGAGGCACAGACACAGACATGCCTCCTCCATGGCACCAGTTCACCTGTAAGGGAATAGGTACCAGGAGTCTCCTTGGGCACCATGCCTCCGTCCCCAGCACCGACAGCGCATTCGGCACTGGTTGAAAAAACTAAGTCGAGACAGACTGCGCTGACTGAACCGCCACAACGTCTGTCTGTGTTGGCTGTTGGCACAGACTGTACCGACATCAGAACCGACACAATCGGAAGCCCTCAGTTTGGAGGCTCCTAACATACACTAGCATTGCTATGGACCATCAATCAGAAGTGTCCAAGTTCCTCAAATCAGTAAAGAAAAACTAAAACTGGTAATTAGGCCGCCCCCTGTCCCTCCCTTAAATCTGGTTTTCATTGTTCTCTGACAGCCCTTTAGGAAAATCTTAGTTTATATACCCTCAGTATCCTATTTCTGATGATTAAAGTTCTGTCTGCGAGACATGATTTTGCACCAGGTTGAGGTTATTCTTGGGCCTTTAGTTGAATTCAGGCCAAGGACAGTTTCCATGCTTCATATGAGCTAGGAGGCAGCCTGTCTCCTACTCTTTGTCCTAATTCATGCCTGGACATCAAGACAATTATTTGAATTTGTCCTGACCAAATGATGAACTTCAGATGCTCTGTAAGAGGTTAATCATCTTGCTTTAAGGCTCTGCTCTAGGATAACGCTAAAGGTGGTTTTGTGATACACAATGGACAACAGTGACATACTTCTGAATGTTTTCATAACTCTGAAAATACCTAGAATATAAAATAATTTAAATGCAGGAAAACAATGTAAAAATTACAATTACTGCATATGTCTTGAAAGTGACAAATGAGCGTGCTCCGGTCTATTATTTCCTTTTTTCTCTCATTTCTGTTATAGTAGCCTCCCCTTCCAGGAGAACCATGTCAGCTTGAGCCTTCCAGGAAATTTCATAGGTGGAGTGGCCTGTTAAGGATGGTCTCAGCCTCCTTTCACTGCAATATTTGGGACAACAGGAGCAGGAATTAGCTGAGCTCCTGCCTTCCATATACCCACAGAACAAGGATTTTGGGGATGCGTGATTCCAGTAGTCCTGTCTCCCAGTAGTGCGCAGGGGTGGCTGCTGTAACAGTCCCGGCGCTCTAGTGATGTCTGTGATTACAAACTCTTGGAGATGTTTGAGATTGGGAGATTGACTGTTCAGTGCAGAGGGGAGGGATAACTGGGATTAGTCCCTGCTTTGTCCATTTCAGCCAGTGGGACAGATGATGCAGCGTAGGTGAGATTGATGATGTTGGCACCTTGTGGAAAATGGCAGGTAACTGAATAGTGAAATAGGGTGTTTTGCTGGAGCATGATGCCTTCAAGGAACTGGAGAAGAGAGTGGGGTTGGGTAAACGTTATTAACTGCACTTGAATGCTTTAATGTAGTGTTATTTTTGAGTCTGTACATATAGAGCAGGGGTGGGCAAACTATGGCCCGCAGGCCACTTGTGGCCCGTGAGCTGTTTTTATCTGGCCCATGAGCTCCTGCCATGGAAGTGGGACCCGTGGTCCCGCTCTCCTGGGCGGGGTGCTCTGAGAGCGCCCTGGAGAGCGGGGCCGGCTGCTGGCTGGGCGAGCCACCCGGGACAGCGGACCCGCGGCTGACCGGGCACGCTGCCCTGAGAGTGGGGCTGGTGCTCCCCGGACAGCGGGCTCGCGGCCGGCTGGGCACGCTGCCCTGAGAGTGGGCCCAGCGTGCCGCCCAGAACAGCGGACCCGTGGCTGGCAAGCCACGCCGCCCTGAGAGCGGGGCTGGTGTGCCGCCTGGGACAGCAGCCTGCAGTGGATGGTGCCCGGAGCCCGGGACAGTGGGCCCGTGGCCAGCACTGCGCCCTGCTCTCCTGGCCGGGGTTGCCGTGCCAACCGCGGCAAGCCGCAGGGCCCGTGCTCCCGATCTGGGGACGGGGCCGAGTGCAGCAGACTGCGGGGCCCCGAGCTCCCAGCCCGGGGGCCGGGCGGAGCGCTGCGAGCCACGGGGCCCGGCTCAGCAGGTATGCAGGTGGGTGGTGGTGGTGGTTAGGGTGTGGGGGGCTTAGGTGAGGAGGGTCTTTGGGGGGGTGGTTAAGATAGGTGGGAGGGTGATGGGGGGTGGGGGGTCTCGGGAGGGGGCAGTCAGGGAACAGAGAGCAGGGGGCTAGATACGTCATGGGGTCCTGGGGGGGGCAGTTAGAGTGGGGGCAGTCTCCGGACGGGGTGATCAGGGGGCATTGGATGGGTCAGGGGTTCTGAGGGGGGCAGTCCAGGGGCAGGAAGTGGGTGGGGGTTGGATAGGGGGCGGGGCCTTCGGCCCTTCGCACAGTTTTGAACCCCATTGTGGCCCTCTGGCCAAACAATTTGCCCATCTCTGATATAGAGTGTTTGTTTAATTACTGTTTTGAAAGTCATTTGGGATTTTTCAGGATAAAAAGTGCTGTAGAAAATGCAAGATATTGTAATACCTTCTTCTGGTGTCTCAGGCGTAGCTCCCCTGTGCAGCTGCGTAGTTATTGTGAATGGCTGTGTTCTGTGTTCTCTTCCAACCATTGAGCAGGTTGTTATAGTTTCAGATTTTTTTTCAGCTTGTGCAAAAAAAGAAAAGGCTTTAAAAATTCTGTGTCCACTATATGAATGTCTAGAGAGAACTGGGTACCTTGCCTTCTTTCCCTCTCCACAATATCAATTCAAATTACCAGCACAAGTGCTAGAAACTTTAAAGACCAGTGGAATGGAGGAACAGCTGGCCTGCATGTGCTACACCACAGTAATGTCAGTGACACGTTTTTGAGACAAGGTTTTCTTTCTTTTGTGGTTCTTGGGTTCT
Organism: Dermatemys mawii; assembly: GCA_007922305.1. Lineage (NCBI taxonomy): Eukaryota > Metazoa > Chordata > Testudines > Dermatemydidae > Dermatemys > Dermatemys mawii. The sequence continues at coordinate 4,534,695 of ML677350.1, forward strand.
GTTGTACAATGCGGATATGCGACAGTTTTTCTTAAATGTGTGTTTGCTGATATGTCCCTTCTAGCATACTGCTCCCTATGTCCCTGCTGGTCAGTGGACACCATCAAAAGCCAATTGCCAATTTGCAGCATGTCCGGATGCAGCTTTCCACTTTAGCCTTTCTCTTTCATCAGTCATTGGGCAACCCTATCAAATTTGCTATAGGTGGATCTATGACTGGCCAGGATGCTGCTTTGGTAAACTTCAGAGTGTTGTCAGTGCTCAGGCAGCTTATTATGTCGTCCCTTTGCTTTCTGGGAATAGCAGTGTCTGTTCTGTGGTTTTTCTACAGTTATAGAATTGAACTTAGTAGTGCTCCGTCATCCTTCCCACAAATCCTGTAGTGGTATTGCAGTTTCTCTGCTGTTTAATTGGAGTGGCGGCAGTGTAGGCGCTGTGGTTTAGGTATAAAAACAAAAGCTGCTGTTGATTTAAGCCCATTACGTAGTGTTGATCTCACAACCACTGGACTCTTAGTAGGATTCCAGTTTTAATCCTGCAAGGATCAATCTAGCCTGTTGCTCTCTCTGTCCTGATCCTAAGTCCCCCTTTAATCTTGTTAATTACACCAGGCCTTTTTCCTCTGGACCAGCATAGCCACATTACGCCTTCAGGCTGCCTTCTCTGACCTGGGATTTTCCCTTGTTTTTTTTTTTCCCTCCCAGAGTTGAGTTACTATTTGTGAAGACTAATTTCACCAGTACAATAGCACTGTATCAACCCACCGTGGCCTCAGATTCACTTTCTCAGATGCTTGTGCTACTGGTGTTATCTGTGCTGGAACTATGTCAGGGTTCTCTGCCTTCATCTCTCATAGCTTCTTCCTGGACAGGTTTTTTCAACCATCACATGATAGGGCAGGGGTGGGCAAACCTTTTGGCCCAAGGGCCACATCGGGGTTGCAA
>ML677350.1:4535648-4614534 GCA_007922305.1 Dermatemys mawii
ACCACTGCCCCGGGATCCCACCTCCTATCCAACCACCCCTGCCTCCTAACCTCTATCCACACCCCTGCCCCCTGACAGACATGCCCCACCCCCCGCAGGACTCCCACACTTATCCAACCCCCGGCCTCTGGTTCCCTGCCCCCTAACTGCTCCCTGGGAATCCCTGCCCCTTATCCAACCCCCTGACCCCAGCTCCCTTACCATGCCAGTCTCACGGCCTGCGGGCCGTGGGGTGGGGGAGGATAGCTCAGTGGTTTGAGCACTGGCTTGCTAAACCCAGGGTTGTGAGTTCAATCCTTGAGGGGGCTGTTTAGGCATATGGGGCAAAAATCTGTTGGATGACTTAATTGAGGATTGGTCCTGTTTTGAGCAGGGGGTTGGACTAGATCATCTCCTGAGATCCCTTCCAACTCTGATCTTTTTTGATTTACCCACCTCTATGATAGGGTATCCTCTGAAGAAAGAAGTGCTTCTGGAAAACTGGAGCCCTCTGAGAGGGACATAGATACCTGATGGGAAGGGCTCTTCTAAAATGGCTAGGAATGGGGAATGCCAGAGATGGGCACAAAGATTCCTATGGGGGAAAAGAATCTCAAGGGATACAGGAGGATTCTCTACGGGTGATGATGTCTCCTGCTGAAGCTGTGACTTCAGGGATCCCTGGGACTGGAGATAGGCACTCTCATAGTACAAAGATCCCAGGGTGACACATTCCAAACGCCAGGCAGAAATCCAGTTGCTTAAATCAGCTTTTTTATCTTGACATATATTCTGTGGCTTAAGGTAGCCCTGGGAGAAGAGAGAAATAATGTGTATTCAGACCTAAGGTTCTTTATCTTCACGTTGCACCATCTGCGGGCTGCAAACCCCTGTGCTGCCTTTTCTGTGCAATGCACGGGGCCAATTTCTCTCTGTGACAATTTGCTCTTAGCACTTGCAATAATAGAAACTAGCTGGGTTTAATGTATTCATTTTTAGTATATTTTATACTGTAAAGAAAAAAAGCAAACCAGAAAATCCCCCTTTGTTGTAACTTCATCAAGAACGGACAGATTTTTTTTCCCCTAGAACAGGTCTGTATAAGGACCCTGATAGCTGTTCCAAATCTAACTCCTTCATCTGACTGGAGCCCTGTTATTCCAGTCTTTCCCCTCCCACTTCTTTCTCTTTTGTCAGTGCTCCTTCATCCCAACAAACAATCTCCTGCTATTCCAGTCCAACAACCAGGCTCTCATCTCCCAGAATCAATACACCTCAGTGTTGATCTCCTTCCTCACCAAGAATAGTGTCTGCAATGACAGCCTGCAACACAGGAAGCCAGCATACTTCCATTTTAAACCAAATAAAGGGAAAACCCTTTTGGCTCATGGAGGCTGGGTTTTCTGGCTGCATCTCTCTCTCCTAATTAGAGTCCCTGATACTTAGGCGATTTTTTAAAGCAAATGCTGACATGATCCCAGCAGTTCTGGGGTTAAAGAAATCGTACTGAGGGGTGACTTGGTGACTGTGTTCCATATTTTGTGTGTGTTGCCAGTAGCGAGAAGGGGGAAACTTTGATTTCTAATCCGCTTTGGAGGAAACTCCATATCAGGGCTGCACAGAAACATCCAGTCAAGCAGTTCCTTTATCATAAAGGGGATTTTAATTAAAACTGTTCTTGCATCATGAGCGGAATGAGCGTCAGCGCCAGCCAGCCCCGTACCAGGCATTTATCTCCTTCAAACCACATTACCAGTAATTGTTCCATTAAATCAAAGTTGGGGAAGATTACAGGTCTGAATTGGGCAGGCGACTGGTGCCAATGCAGGGAGCTCCATGCTGCTGCGTGGATGATATGGGGACCCCTCCTTCTCCCAAGTGAGGGCCAAGGGTTGAAGGACGGCTAGTTCCCAACCAGCCCTCCCTGTTGATAGGGCAGGATTCTTTCTCATAATCTAGGAGTGGCAGATTGCATGCTTCAAACAACCCAAGCTACTGGTGTGTCCTCTTACTATTTTCCTTTTTCTTAATTTCCATATGTAGCAGGAATCCTTCCCTCCCCGCATATCACACCGCGAGATACGTTAAAGACATTCCATCCCTTTCATCCTATAATCCTTGCCCCACCCCTTGAACGAAAGACAAAAGATCTCCCCTTCTCTCTTGATTTCTGCCTTCCCTCCTGCCCAGAACCATGAATGAAATGGGGAACTTCTAACTTGGTCACTCTTTCTGCCTTCCCCTGGGTGCAGGAGAGAATCTTTCCTTCCATCTCTGATTTCCCTGCCTATGCTTTCCCATTCTGCTAAGTGCAGTTCATTAACTCTGCATTATTTCTAAATGTAAAGCACACAACTATTTTTAATTATAGACCTGGACATCCCCCTTTTTTGTCCCTTTGTTTTGACCAACCCCACCAGACTATCTGATCTTCATATTGTAGGTTCTAACATTGGAAGTATCACCTGGTGAGATTTAGAAGTGCCCTGTCTCCGGGAGACTCTTGATCAGGGGTTTAAAAGTGCTTGCAGGCAATTGGAGAACTTCTGAAATGTAATAGCTAGGTTTGCAGGGGCCACCATTAGAACTGTCTCTCGGTACTAATGAAGATATGTGAGGAGCAGTCTTTGCAGAAAGCGCCCTTTCCATTTTAGTTTTCATTCTTTCTGCTTTCATCGTGATGTGAACTGCCCTTCTGAGAATTTAAGTTTCACTGCAGCTAATTAGGAGCAGTCTGGTGGCAATCCCTTTTCTCTTCCTCTCCCCCAATACATGCCTTTGGCAGTGTGTCACTTTTAGAGGTATACTTCCAAGAGAGTTTCTTGGTCTGCCACTTCTCTCATCCCCAGCAGAAAGTCTCATTGTCAAATCTATACATAGGACGTGGATAATTGGTATGTGAGAACAATACAGCCAGATCTATCTGTCTGAAGAAATTAATAAACACCTAGGCAATTTAAATTCTCAAATGAGCTTCCTGGAAGTGATGTAATGCGGAGGCATCACAACATATGTGCAAGTTAGGCTCTTTAAAATGGGGAGCTATAGGGCTTGCGTCACTGCATTGTTAGCTTGAGGTATGACTCAAGTGTTGCCCCATACCTGACTCTTCCCCCCGCCATTTCTAGTTTGAGTTAGGTGGTGGTTTAAACTCCGGCTAGCTGGCATATCAGGGGTTTGGGTTGAAGCTTGAGTGCTGCATCTCAAGCTAGTAATGCCATGGGGACACAGCTACTCTGTGCTGCTAATACAGTCACTCTGCAGCTCAAGTATTGTTTTGCAGCATGACCACTATCAACCTGAGCCAGGCTCACTCAAGAGGGATGTTCTTGGAATTGTTTTGGGGAAGTTCTCTGGCCAGCGTTATGCTGGAGGTCAGACTAGATGATCACAATGGTCCCTTCTGGCCTTGGAATCTATTGAAGGCGGTAACTCAAGCTAACTCTGCAGTGAAGACATATCCGTAGTCACAGAGCGCATGAGTATGTGACCTCTAGAAAACCAGGTCAGTCGATGCAAGTTATGTCAGTGCACAGCCACGGACTTTTGTGTAGAGCTCGGGCATGTGCGCATTTGGGTGCTTGCATCGTTTTAAAATGTGGTGCAGCACAGGTAGGTATCCCAGTGTGCCCCTCACTGCCTGATGGGTTGGTGCCTTGTAGAACATTTGCACTTTTGTGGGATACCGGTAATTCTGGTATCACCCAGAGTTTACTAGGAGCTGGGGTCAAGTCTGTGCTATGCCACTTTCTCCATCCCATAATTCTTTCCTCAACCCATACATTTTGTGCTGTTTTTTAAAACTTCCACAGTTCCACACACTGCTTTTTGTCCCCTGCCATCTCTCCGATAGACACCCGGACCTTGCACAGCTCAGCATAGTTTTTAAGAGCATTGCTAATAGAGGACGCACAATTCTCCTGTATTTGCAGAACTTGGATGAGTACTACTACAACCAGGAGCATGATATGGAAGAAGTGAAGATGTTCAAGCACAAAAACTGGATGCTGATGCATGCGGGGGGTGGGGGGTGGAAGCCAGGTTGCTGTTAGCATTCATGGAACTGCTCCACTTGGTAGATTGCCTCTTCTGGACCTGAGGCACTGATGGGTGGGATTGCATCCTAATACAGTCTGATATCATGAGCAGTGGCTGCAGAACTTTTAGATGCAAAAAGCCACATTCCTGGATTTTGCGCCTGAGCTCACCCCAGACCTTCAGTATGCCGAAATGAGAGCTGTATGGACAGTGGAGAAGTGAGTGGCAGTCATGCTCTGAAAGCTTGCAATGTCGGATTGCTGTCCATCAGTGGGCAGTCGATGTGGAGTTGGAAAATCCACTGTGGTGGCCATTGTCATCCAAGAGCGTAAGACCATTAAGAGTCTCCTGCTACAAATGACTGTCTCTCTCAATAATGTGCAGGAAATAGTGGATGGATATGCAGCAATGGGGTTTCTGAATTGCGGTGGAGCGATAGATGGCATCTCTACTGCGGCACTAGCCCACTTTGCCAGTGAGTACACCAACAGAAAGGGCTACTTCTCCATGGTTACATGAGCACTAGTGAATCGTCAGGAATGCTTCGCCTATGTCAGTGTGGGCTTAACAGGGAAGGTGCATGATGCTCTCATCTTTAAGATCATAGGACTGTTCAAAAAGCTGCAACCAGGGATATTCTTCCCCGACTGGCACATTACCACTGGTGATGTTGAATGCCAGTAGTGATTTTGAGTGATCCAGCCTACCTCTTGCTCCCTGGCTCATGAAGCTGTATGTTGGCCACCTCAACAGCCCCAAAGAAAAATTCAACTACCGGCCCAACAGGTGCAGAAGTTGAATGTGCTTTTGGGAGATTGAAGGGACACTGACACTGTTTGCTAACTTGAATCTCAGGGAAGCAAACATCTCCATTATTATAAGTACATGTCATATACTGCATAATATGAGAGACAAAGCGGGAAAAGCTACCGGCAGGGCGGACAGGTGAGGTGGACCAGCTGTTTTCTGATTTTCAACAGCCAGATATAAGGGCTATTAGAAGAGCCAACCATGGAGCTATATGGCTTAAGGAGGCCTTAAAAGTCCATTTTAACCGTCAGTCACAATAATGCTATCTGATGCTTTTATTAAATAATGTCTCGTGTGTATGGAGATCAAATATGGATGGGTTATTGCCTTTTGCTATGAATTCTGTAATGCTTGGTGTAAAGATACTTTGAGTTTCCAAAAATAGAACTTCATTGTGTGCAAAGCAACAGGGAACAAAATTAAATTGCAAACAAACACAATGTAAAAACTGTTTAGCAACACTGTCGCAGGGTGAACCATACTTTAAAATACCAAGTGAAAATGGAAGTAAACAGTGAATATTTATGTTCATGTATGTAAAACTTGATTACAGTGTATTGTGTCAGATCCTGTGATTTTCACGTGGGTGGATGTATAGCTGTGGTTCTTTGTTTTCCTAAGATTGGAAAGATAGATGAGTTTGGAGTCTTTGGGCATGTAAGTCAGCAATGCTCTGCAACATCTGAGTTTGCTGCCTGAGCAAACTGGTGATGTCCTTGCACATTTTCTGATGAGTCTCTACGTTTTTTCCTCTCTTGCCTCAGTCGCTCCCTCCACTGCTGGTCCTTCTCTAGGGTCGTGGTAATATGGCCCCTCCAAGCTCCATGCTCACAGTCTGAGGCTACAGAGGATTCAAAGCTCTCACAGAACATATCCTCCCTAGTCTGCTTCTTTCTTCTGATCATGGTCAGATGTTCAGCAGGCATGAAGGGGCCACCTCTCAAGGGCACCATCCCAGAGGTTGGCAATTAAAACAGACATATATGGCATTAGATTTACAGTCATAACAGAAAAGGGAAGATAAGTCTCAACTCGCTTTAAACATTATTCCCATAAATACTATTAGAAATGCTAATTGTCACTTTTGCTTTGGAAAACCTCGCTTCAGCACCACTTTGCAGCTCAGACCATAGTATGTCTGCTCCCCTCTCTACCCCCAATTATGAAGGAGTGGCTCCTGCAAAGCGTCTGCAGTTGAATGCAGGGTGTTGACAAGGGGACTGCCAATATGGAATGCAGTCTGTGGTAAAAGCAGCAGGTCTTCACAGCAGCACCAGATTTCTTGTTGCTTGCTGTTGTACCCGGAAAAGTCCCTTCACTGCTGCTCATCCTGGTTGTGTCCCAGTTTCAGCATCGCCTGTGTAACTTGTTAATATTTGTATAGGTCTTCCATAGCTGTGCTTACGCAGTCTCTTCTTTGCACAGGCCAAGGAGATCCAAGACTTCTTGCCTACTCCAGGCAATAGCATGACTAGTTGTGCTTTCTGCATGTGGAACAATTAAAAGATGTTAAGAGACTAGACTTACACAGTCGAATAAACTTGATGAGTATTTGCAACTGCATATTGCTAACCAACAGGCCCTGTTGGGGCAGTATGATTTTAGTTTGTGGTGCTCCATGGAAAAGTTCAGAGAATTACTCCTTGAGAATGTTTGTTCTACCCTGGTCAAAGAGAGCAGACCTAGTCGCAAAAACTTTGCTGCAGGCAGAGCTGGATGCAGCAGACTCAGTAGCTAGAACTGTGGCTTCCACAGTTGCAATGTTTAGATCATCCTGGTTGTAGTCTTCTGGTCTTCCCTATGAAGTGCTGGGCACTATCCAGGACTTCCCATTTGAGGGTCCTTCTCTGTTCTCGGACTAGATGGACAGCAAGTTCCATGGACTTAAGAACTCTAGAGCCACCTGGAAGTCTTTAGGTCTGTACATACCTGGCCTGGTCGGGAAGCACTATCAGCCCCTGCAAATGCACTGATATTCCACTCCTCCTCAACAGAGCCTGTTGAGAAAAGAGTTCCTGGGGTTAGACAGACAATTCCCCCTCCTGCAGGTTCAGCTCCACTTCCACACCCTCCAAGACATTTGGGAAGTTCAAAGCAGTCATTTTTATGGGTCAGTCAAGGTTAACTTACCAGTCTTCATTTTTTCAGACCCAAACTCCTTCACTTTTGCAAAACATCTCTTCCTCTTCCACAGCGCTTGGTCCCGTGTCATTTCAGAGCAGTTGTTCTGGAGCATTTGTGGAGGTGAGGTATACTCTTGCATTTGCTTTTACTCCTTCCTCCTCATCTCTCTTCAGGGACCACTCACAACAAACTCCTTGTCCAGGAAGTACAATCCCTCCTTTGCTTGGGAGCCATAGAGGAGGTTCCAAATGATCTCGGAGGGAAGGGGTTTTATTTCTGATATTTCCTAATCCCAAAAGTGAAGGGGTGTGCGTGTGTGTGCGTGTATCCAGTTTTAGACTTGTCAATTCAATACATTCTTTAAAAAGATAGTTTTGCATGGTCACCCTAAGTTCTGTTATCCCTTCCCTGGATGCTGGGGACTGGTATGCTGCCCTTGAGTGAAAAGATGCCTACTTCCATGTGACGATCATACTCACAGAAAATATCTTTGATTTCTGGTAAAATGATTGCTGGTTCACTGTACGGCCTTTTGCCCTCTCGGCAGCTCCCAGGTCTTTACAATAATTATGGCAATAGTAGCTAAATTCCTCTGAAGATCAGGAGTTCTGGTTTATCTCTATGTGGGTGACTGGCTGTTCAGGAGGTGGTCCAAACTGCAAGTACAAAACAGTGTTGCCCTGATCCAGTCAACATTCAGTGCTCTGGGACAGTTAATCAACACCGAAAAATGTCTCTTCAGCTTGGTCCAGATGATAGAGCTTATAAGAGCTGAACTGGACTCATCTCAAGTCAGGGCCTTTCTTCAGGACTCCAGGTTCCAGGCAATTTGATCAATTGTTATAGGTTTGAAGGCTTACCGGGGCGTGGGGGTGTGTGGAGAAGAGGTCACATGGCCTCTTGCACATACGTGGTTCAATATGCCAGCCTCCATCTCAGAACTCTGTAGGGCTGCTGGTATCTGTCTACACACCAAGCCATCATCAGTTAGGTGTAGTGGTGAGGGTGCCTTCCCACGTCCTCACCTCCCTAGATTGATGGACAAATCTAGCCAATGTATGTGTCAGCATTCTGTTTGCTTGCCCCCATCTGACTCTCATGCTAGTGACAGATGTTTCTGCTCTGGGATAGGGAGCTCACCTGGATTTTGTACAGACACAAGGTCTGTGGTCCCCAGAGGACTTAGCTTTAGTTACACATCACTGTCAGAGAACTGAAAGCAGTCAGACAGGCATGCCAAGTATTTCTGTCACAGATCAGGGGAAGTGGCCTGTTAGCCTCACAGGCAGCACAGCAGCAATGTTTTACCTCATCAGCCGGGGTAGCTTGCCATTCTCCACCCTGTCAAGATGTGACTATTCTGGGAGCTCTGCATTGCCAGTTTGAGAGATCTAGAAGCATCTTACCTGCCAGGAGGACAGAGTGATCCAGCAGACCACTTGAGCAGATTGTTTACAAGTCACCACGAGTAATTTCTTCCCCCAGATGTGGCCAGCTACATCTTACAGCAGTGGCGTTTTCCCCCCATAGATCTGTTTATGACAAGTCCATCCGAAAGTGCTAGCAGTTCTGTTTCCTAAAGAGTCACAGCTCAGGTTCCATAACAGATGCCTTTTTACTGATGTCAGGCAGGCTTCTCTGTGCTTTTCCACCAATCCTGTTCATTCACAGGGTAGTACTAAAGATGAGAGAGGCCAGAGCCATACTTATGGGCCCATCAGCCCTGGTTCTGTGCTCTCCTGGCACTGTCAGTGAAACCTCTAATTGCATTTCCATTACACTTGGACCTAATCTGTCGGGATTCTGGTTGCCTGTTCCACCAAAGCCTACAGTCCTGTCACCTAACTTCATGGATGCTCCATGGTTAGACACTAGAGAAAGACGTTCTAGAGATATTGCTAAATAGTAGAAAGCCTTCTACAAGAGCTACTTATCTCTCTAAATGGAAGCATTTTCTGTCTGGTCTTGCCAGTTTCGAGTGTCACTGATCACTTCTTCAGTTCTACATATTCTGGAGTACTACTCATACCTGAAATACCAAGGTTTGGTGGTTAGTTCAGTTAAGGTATATCTGTCAACTATTTCCATGTTCTACCCTAAAGTGGACAGTTGCTTTGTTTCCTCTGTCTGTACGGTTTTTAAAAGGCTTATGCAAATTATACCCTCAGATACAAAACCCAGTTCCTGTGTGGGAGCTAAACTCACTGTTGTCAAGACTTATTGGTTCCCTGTTTGAACTGTTGGCTCCCTGTTCTGTGCTGCTTCTGTCAATGAAGTTGTCATTATAGGTGGTTGTTAGCCAGAAAAGTAGGGGAGCTACGGACATTAATGTCAAGGTTCCATATATGATCTTTTAGGACAAGGTTTACCTGTGTCCTTATCTGAAGTTCATCCCAAAGGTGGTTTCTTCTTCCCAGATCAACCAGCTAACTTATTTGCCCATTTTAACTCAAAGCCACATATGAGCAGAGAGGAACAGCATTTGCATACTTTGGATGTAAGGAGATTCTTAGCATTTTACCTGGACAACACTTTTGTAAAGCCTCATAGGTGTTAGTGGTGGTGGTGGACAGAAAAAGAGGTCAATCAGTCTCCGCCCAGAGAATTTCTCCCTGGATGATACCCTGTATAGGCATGTTGTTCCACCTGACAGTCAGAACTCATTCAACAAGGTCACAATGGCCTTGACGATCTTTCTGACACAAGTTCCAATTGCACCAGGCTACCACTCTACAACTGTGTGCTAGTTCCACCCTTTCATTTGCCTTCCAGTATCCTGTGGCTCAAGACTCCAGAGATGACGCTAGATTTAGATGAGTTGTTTTCTGGTCATTACTGAAATAGACTCTGATTCCACCTCCTGTTCCTATAGCTTGTGAGTTACCACAGGAGGAGTGTGCATGTGCTATCACATGAAGAAAAAAGGGTTTCTAACCTGTTCCATGAAGGTTGTTCTTCAAGAGGTGTTGTACATGTCCATTCCATGACCTGCCCTCCTACCCCTCTACTTCAGAGTTGGAACAAGAAGGAACTGAAGAGGCTTGGGGGAATTCTGCCCTTTATCTCTGCACACAGTTGTGTTCTGCAGCAGTGGGAAGTTGAGCCGACCAGTGGGTACAGTTGAGGGAAAAAGTTTCCGACAGCTGGGCATACTGACACCAGGAGGGGAATGGACATGTGCAACATAGCTCAAAGAACAACTGTTACAGAGCAGGTTAGTAACCATTTTACAGCATCCCTGAACCTAAGAAATGTTTCTAGTCCAAGAAGTTGAAGCAATAAACAACTTTACTCCTGTATAAAAAGAACTGCATCACAGTTAACACAGCATTTCTCTGAAGCTCTAAGGGGTTGTCTACACAGGAACCCCTGTGTAGAATGTGAATTTAAACCAATGTAGTTGCATTGGTACATCTCCCAGTGGGGATGCTCTTAGTCCAGTACAAGGGTGCCCTTTTCTGGTTTAGCACATGTCATTTGGAAGTGACTTAAAATACACCTCCCCTCCGTTTCCCAAAAGGAGCCACTTTTCTTCCCAAATCAGAGTCTCCAGATAGAGATGTTAAATCACTAAAAGTATAGTGGTTTAACTATGTTGGTATAACTGGAAAAATCTCCCATGTAGACAAGCCCTACCTTAACTATTCATTCAATTAAAAAGATTTTGTTAGACTATCTCTAATAGTGCCACCTGGTGACTTCTAGTAATATTACAATTTACTCTTAGGTAGTTATTTAAATAAGGATTTAAGATTAGTTTTAACAGGATTAGTGTGGAATCCAATTCAGGTGGATTTGGTGAAATGCACAGGCTTCAGGTTATGTATTTCAAGTGAGAATGTTCCTGTCATGAATCTACATGGTAGGAGATCAAAACACCTTGGAGACAGTCATTCCCCTTGAGGGTACTCATGTTATGCAGCCATTAGTCTCAGAGTGAGAATGAAATTGGGAGTACAACAGAACATCAGAGTTACAAACACTGGAGTTACGAACTCATGGGTCAATCACACACTTCATTTACAACCGGAAGTAGACAATCAGGTAGCAGCAGAGATGGTGGGCGGGGGGGGGGGGGGGGGGGAGCAAATACAGTACAGTACTTGTTCAAGGCAAACTAAAATAATAAAGGGAAAGTTAAAAAATAAAATAAAAAGATTTGACAAGGTAGGGAAACTGTTTCTGTGCTTGTTCAATTTAAATTAAGATGGTTAAAAGCAGAATGTTTCTTCTGCATAGTAAAGTTTCAAAACTGTATTAAGTCATTGTTCAGATGTAAACTTTTGAAAGAACAACCGTAACATTTTTTCGTAGTTATGAACATTTCAGCGTGTTCGTAACTCTGATATTCTACTGTATTAGAGGAGGACATGCCCACTCTGCCTTCTGTATTTAAGAATCCACAGATGTATGTAAGGAAGCTGCTAAATCTATCACAAACAAAGGGCAAAAATACTTTGGCTTGGTCTATTTCAAAGCCATTGTTGCTGCTGTCATATTTTTTCAAAAAGAAATACTAAAAGGCAACATGGCTGTCATGAATGTCTAAACCACTGATACTCATACTGAGGCTCGAGAGGTACAAGTGGTTCTTTAATGTGTCTCGCTGCAGCTCATGATATTAAAACACTGTGTGATTTAATTGGTTAATAATTTAGGTTGGTTAACCAGGTTGTTTTTACTATGTTATTAACCAGTGGTAGTTGATTAAAATAAAAGTATTTAATCAGTCGTATGTATATGTGTATATGTATGTGTGTGTTTATATGTGTATGTATGCAAATACACACACATCTCCCATTGGGAGATGTACCAATGCAACTACATTGGTTTAAATTCATTATAATTATACTATATATTTCCTCATATTGTTTAATATATAGTACTATGGGAAATGAAACCATGAATTCATGCTACTGTGGCTCTTCTGGGTAATATTCATCACTAATTTGGCTCCTGAACCGCTGAGGTGTGAGTATCATTGGTCTAAAGCATCAAAAAGGAAGTTCATTCTTCTGTCCCCTGTAGAGATCTGTTGAAACAGTGCAGCCAGAAGGCTCCTTTTGGTCTTCACATGGCAGGCCAGCTGAATTCTGTATGGACAGCTAGAACTGCCAAGATCAGATCATACACCAATGCTAAGCTATGAACACACTTTTCCCCAGTGATGTAACCTGAAAGGCTTATTTTCTTTGCAAGGCAATGCCAAGTGCTCAAAATTTTGTTTTTAGGAGATCCAGCTCACTTGGAGAGAAAAAAGTTGTTGTTCACTGGAGTCTGGAGCTTCTGTATATGTTTTTCTCCATTTCCCGTTGATATCTTGTGTCTTACAGAAAATAGGACAGAGCTGCTGTGGAATTGGAAGTTCTGAGAAGTTGGCCATGTTATGGTACTCAGATGTGCTGGGAATATCTCAAGATAATGTATTTAAAGATGGCATCATAATATGCAAAGAGCTTTGTTATTTGGAAAGGATCCAAGTCCTTGCAGATGTCTGTGCATTAAGGAATTGATTTCTGCCCACCTTGATAAATATGTACCAAACCTGCTATAGGCAGGAGTTCCAGTCCACTGGAATCCTCTCCATTGGAGGAAGATTGCTATCATCATTTATGGTACAGCCCATGGTTTGGAGGCATAGTCCACAATCTAAAAAAAAAAGTCTCCTCCTAGGTCTTTTATGTTACATGCATATTGATGACTTATAAGGCCAAAACTTGGAGTTCAATTTGCACTTTTTCTTAGAAGTACTATTGCTACTTTGGAGCCTATTATCAATTATAATTTATTCTTTTTATACTACCCAAAGTGGGGTCGGTGCTTTCCTAATAAATAAATAAAACATTAGGTCCCTGCCCTGAAGAACTTGCAATGCCCTTAACTAAACTGGATGCTTATGTTAGGAGATCAGTCCTTCAACCATTAGTTAAAACTCTCATTAACCTTCTTACCTGATTGCTGTTACCTGCCAGTTTCCTACAGTGCAGAGACAATTCCATGTGGTAGGAAAGGTTACTTTCCAGTGACTTGAGTGTCTTGGAACTTATCTCTGTACATCCACACTGACTCTCCTCCCCCGCCCTCCATCAAAATTTGTCTTGAGTAGGAAAATAAGTTGTTTGAGAATTACCAATTTTAAACACAACTTGGACTGCTTACCTTACCTTCATAGTTGTGTTTTAAAATTGTGGTGTTTTACACACTTTCAAACATTATTTTCCTAGTTTAAACAAACCACTGGTGTATTATAGACTCAGACTCATAGACTTTAAGGTCAGAAGAGACCATTATGATCATCTAGTCTGACCTCCCGCACAATGCAGGCCACAGAATCTCACCCACCCACCCCTGCAATAAACCTCTAATGTATGTCTCAAATCAGGTTTAAAGACTTCAAGGTGCAGGGACTCATAGGTAAACAGTGAGGAACTGAGGACAGTAATGGGACCAGGGTATCATATAACTACAGTTTGTCCTCTAGCAGTTAAACCACATTACACTGGCTTAGAATTCTTTAGCATGGCAAAGGCAGAATATGGGAAGAACTCCGTTAATTGTAAGCATCCTTTGATTGATTTGCACACCTAGACCTGTATTTTTCCAGTAGTTGTTTGTAAGAAAGACATTGAAATCTCCTGAGCTGTCGTCTGATGCCCAGACAAACAAAATGCTTACTGGTCATGTGGGCAGAAGTGCTCTTCTTTTACTCATGTGCCAGGGTAGAAATGAGTGCATCTCTGAGTAATTTTGAAGATGATTTACAGAGCTAGGTGACAGTAACGTTTCATACATCTCGGAAATGGCTTCATTCTCATTAGTCCCAAAATCTGCCTCGTCGCTTCTTTCCTGGTAAAGCAGTGATGCCCAGGGAGTCTGCCTGGACTTGGAGATGAGTCTGCCATAGCTGTGCTGGGAAGACTTGAGCTCACTACTTGTCTCTGGCTGAGTGCAGAACTTTTTTTTTGGCGATGACAGCAGAAAGTTGTTACCAACTGAGGGCACTAGAGCTTAGTGCAGGGGTAGGCAACCTATGGTGCACGTGCCAAAGGCGGCATGCAAGCTGATTTTTTCAGTGGCACTCACACGACCCGGGTCCTTGCCACTGGTCCGGGGAGGGGCTCTGCATTTTAATTTAATTTTAAATAAAGCTTCTTAAACATTTTAAAAACTGTATTTACTTTACATACAACAATAGTTTAGTTCTATATTATAGACTTATAGAAAGAGACCTTCTAAAAACGTTAAAATGTATTATTGGCACGCAGAACCTTAAATTACAGTGAATAAATGAAGACTCGGCACACCGCTTCTGAAAGGTTGCCGACCCCTGGCTTAGTGTCACTGCCTGTTACTGTTGCTCAATTTAAGAGAGTCCATTCACTTGTGTCAGCCATGTCACTTCTTGTAGGGATGCATACTTGGATGCTTCTCTCACTTGGGATATGTCTACACTGCTAGCATGGGGTGTGATCACAGACCTCACAGACATACCAGAGCTAGCTTAAATCTAGCTACCTTGAATACTGGAGAAGTGAAGCCATGGCAGCATGGGCTAGTTCACTCTAGTGATTAACCAGGAATCTGACCGGGCTTATACAGACCACTCTGTGTTGCCACAACTTCACTGCTCTCATACTACCTACATTCAAGCTAGTACAGGTATGTCTAGGTGAGCTGCAGTCATACCCTTGATTGCTGTGTAGACATACCCTTTGTGTCACCAATTCTTACAATACGTGTGTCTAAATTTCAGTATTACTCTTTGAATATTTCCTGTCT
The DNA here is from genome assembly GCA_007922305.1 of Dermatemys mawii. NCBI lineage: Eukaryota > Metazoa > Chordata > Testudines > Dermatemydidae > Dermatemys > Dermatemys mawii. The sequence continues at coordinate 4,550,379 of ML677350.1, forward strand.
TGTGCTTTTGAAAATCTGGTTTGAGGTTCTAATGATGTGGAATGATAATGTGTTTAACAAACCCAGAAGTAGGTAATAAACCGTAAAGACTTACAGTTAAAGAGATGAGTATATGCCAAGTTGAACATAATCGTTTTACAGGCATTGTCTTGCAAACCCAGTTAAACTGAGCAAAATGGCAGAAGATCAAATAGGAGGAATCGCCAGCCTCTTTTGAGAAGGAAATATATAGTATCGATTTTTGAGTTTCCATTTCTTTAAATAATTCTGTTTCAATATTATACCCATTAACATCCTCCCGATGTCTTGAATCACATCCATGAAAGCCAGGATGGATAACAACTGAGGTCTCTTGTTTCAGGGACTCTAGTCCTAATAACTTTTCAAATTTTTGAGTGTATTTAAAGCTTGTGAACATTGAGGTATCAGTAACGTTGGCTAGTCGGGCATTGCTCAGGCCAGGTTGGTACTATGCAAGGTTCTCCCTTACAGTTCTGCTAGTATACCTGATTCCTGACTTGCCAATCATGTCAAATTATATGGTGGTTTTGTGCAACAGAAAAACTGTCCACTATGCACTTTGCTGAGACTGCCAAATCTTCTTGTTCTTGTGACCAGAGGAGGTATCTAACATGTCTAGATTTATAAAGGTGAAAAAAGCTTATGCCCTAATACACTTTATTCCCTCATAGAGCACTGTAGCATTGAGCTCTGCACCCTGAACCGTACTACTGAGCACCTGTGCTTAATTTGATATCCTCTCCACTTCAGTGCATGATGATCCCAAAGGCTAGATACAGTCAGGCTTACCTTAATTGCTCCAGTCTTTAGTGAATACTAAAGCTGGCTAGGAGATTTCCATCAAAAAGAATTTTTGACGAAATTGGGAGGAGAAAAATTCATAACAATTTTTGAGAAAAAGTTTTTCCTTTTTCTACCCAGCAGTCTAGTGAGTATATTGCTAGCCCAGGAGATGGAGCCCTGCACTACAAATGAGGTGTAGTCCTGGCATAAGGTCACTAAGTCACCTTCTGGCCTAGCAAAAGCCACCTTCACACACAGGCCATATGATTTGCGCTGATATGAAATGGGACATACAAGGCCTAAACAAGGTGCTATCTGGAAATTTTATTCCCAGTCAGTTTGTCTGACACTTATAAAAGCTGACTAGGCTCCTTGGTCTATTTAGCTGCTGCAGAAATGGGTACATACTCAGAAAATGTATCCTTGCTTGCTAGCTTGTTTCTTACATTGCCCTATCCTTTAAAAAGCAAAAACATATCCCAAGGCTCCTCACCGGAGCTCTCATGACCCAGTTTGGCAGGTGCAGCAATTGTCTAGTTATTAAAGATGCCAGTTTGGGTGGGTGTAAGCCATTGCGCCAGCCAGTCCTCCTGGGATGAAGGTAACATGAACATAGAATATGTAGAGGGGAGAGTGTCTGTAGTGGGAATACAAGATGAGCCTAAGGATTATTTTGCTATCTCTAGAGGAGAGAATTTAGCGTAAGACGCAAGATTAAATTCTGTTTACTATGAAACAGTTGGTGTGTTGATGTAATTTACTAAGTAAAGATCAGTACGGACTGATCATTGTGCAACACAGAAAACCCCCCAGATGCTGTATGCACTCTGTCTCTCTGAACATGTCAACACCACGATCTCTATGCAGTGTTAGGAAGCTGTTTTAAAAACTTCTGTGGGAAATTATTTCAGTTCCTATGATTATGCCAGAAGCATCAATACAGTAATAACTAACTTATGCTGGTTTGTAGTTTTGAATTAGCATGCTTTCCGTAGCCAGTGCTGAAGACAGTTTGGCCATGCTTATTCCAGCAGCCCAGTTTTGGGGAAGAAGAGTGGGATCTGATTTGATTGTGTATCAGAAAATGACCTGTTGTTGACTAGTGTAGAGAGGGCACTGGTTTCAGTTTCTAAAAATAGTCTGCAGTCCTGAAAGCGCTTACACCTGTGAGTAACTATAGGAAGTACTCATCATCTTAGTTTCGCACGTACAAAGAGTTTGCAGGATTAGGGCCAGGGTTTTTGAAAAGTTGCCTACCCACACCAGTGTCATGAATCATGTTGGCTGAATTTTTACAATTTTCTCTCTCTATTTCCTAGCATGTCACATAGGGCCTCTGTCTATTCTCAAAGTGCGAAGTGTAATTTTTGGTATTAGGAGGCACAATATTTAACAAACTCCCTCCACCATCTCCCCCAGTAAAGGTCTATGACATTGGCCCAGTGCTCACAAGCAACTCTACAATAACAAGCCAGGCATGATGAATAGCTCTATAATAAGAGCATTTTCTAGAATGGGAGTCCATGTATCTTGATACTGGACAATAAAAACGGTGCATGTTTTTACTTTTTTGTGCATGAGAATAGTGGCTTGGTGCAGTGATCTGAAAACAGGTTTGTAATTTAACAGTATTTTTCTGAGGGTGGAGGGGAACCACTTCATCACTGAAGTGAATTAATACTAGCAAGCCTGAGTGCATAAAAAGATGTCAAATTTAAAACATTGCGCTTCTGTCTGGAGTTATTTACCTACTATAGTTCAAGTAATACTGAAGAATAGAGAAAAAATGCTTCCTCTATTTTTTTTTTTGTTTTCTTTCTCCATTTCACAGCCTTTTATGGATAGTAAGTTTCACTCTTTTCCCCTGTATAACCAGGTGGTTTCTCCGTTGTTATGCAGGTCTTTCCACACAGTAATTGTGGGGATAGAAACATTTTTTAAAAGTAGGAAAATGTGATCATATAACCAGCAGAATTTGTGGAGTGGAGCACTTGGGGGCAGGTGTAATACCTGAAACTGCTTTTAACTCATTTTAAAAATGGATTTTATTTTATTTTATTGTGGCTCCTGTACCTTTTCCTGACCCATGTTGTAATCTTCTGGGAGCAAGGGTGGTCTCTTACCCTGTATGATGCCTAGCACAATGGGGCCTCTACAGGCTAATGGAATATAAAAAATGATAATGTCGATGGTATCCCTTCAGCACTAAAATACTTTGAGGTTATTCTATTAGTGAAATGCTTAAATGTAGTGTAGATTAGGCCTTTTTTTAGTTTTTTAAAAAATGCCCCTCTATTGCTACGACTAGTTCAGCTCCATTGGTGGTAGCAACAGTGGGAGCCCAAATGTAGAAGCAGCACCAGTGGCTGCCAATATTTTAAGCACTGTGCTGTGTAGAGGTTCTGTGTGTGGTTTAGGCAACATGAGGCTTAAAATGCCAGCAGCTGCAGAAGCTGTCTCAGCCCTATCACGGCCATGAGTGGAGCTGCACTTGTGGTAGCAACAGTGGGAAACTTGACAAAAAAGTGTAGTGTAAATAACACCCCTGTGCTTTAAAGCTGAAACAGTTGTCAAATGTGTGAGGGCACCCATCATTCTATGGCACTTTCAGCTTAAGGTGCACTTAAATACTGAATGAAAAATGTTTTTCTGCACAGATATGTTCAAAGTATCCAGTTTATAAAGCACCATGCACATAAATTGTGCTGTACAAATCAGGTATTTTAAGCCTTTATAACTTTCAAAAGTAGTAGTCAATTTTCTTCAGACTTAGCTTGATTTCTGCTTTACAAGAAGGGTTATTGATATGCTAGATACAAAGTTTATAGCTTCATCTATTGAACTGAGTTTTTGAGGGGTAAATTAGGATACTAGAAACACAGGGAAGGATGGGGATAAAGAGATGCATTCTAATCCTTACCTATAGTGGTCACTACTAGGAATTCTATCATGCAGAAATTGTTTCACCTATCACAGAAATGAAGCCACTTTAGAGGCAGGACATAGCAGTTATTTAACAGTGTACAGCAGCGCTTCAGAAGTGTAGAAAAAATTCCACAGCTAGTTAAAACAGTAGGGAGAATTAAGGTAGACACTGCTTTTGATCACCACAGCTTTGTCTTGGTTTTTGAAACTCCAAGGTGAGGGATACTGGTACTGACCTCTGAGGCTGAGGGTTCATGGAGTCAAAGAGCAGTTTGGAATTGTTCACTGTTTTCTAAGTATTAAACAAATGTTTGAACCATTGGGTTCACGTCTGAAATTGGGATTATTTATTTTGTAGTAGAACTCAGTGAAATTTCATGTATGTTGTTGCCAGAGGTGTCCCTTTCCCCCCCGCCCCGCACTCCCTTTCAGGCCCTGTTCTGTCTTCTAAATCACTGATCAGTTCTCAGGTTACAGATAACGCATACGGCATCCAGGGCTTGAAAAGGAACCTGCTGGCCTTTGTCAGATTAACTCCGCATCTGTCCATGTCAGTTACACATCCAGTATCCTTTTGTAGGAATGTGTGTGCGTTTGGAAAAGTACAAGGGAGTTTTCTAAAACGGGAAGAGCAACTGGGTTTCCAGACCTAGCTGCCTTCCCCACCCCTCGCTATCGCTTTTGCTGACAGCCAGAGTTAATCCTCCTGAGTTTGATTGGAACAGCTGAGAGCGTGCGTCCAGCATGTTTCAAGGCCTCTCAGTGGATTCATGTTGCTCCAGAGCTGGGGCCCCATTCCCTTCACACATGCCCCACCCCAGTGCTGGTTCCGGCAGCTGTCTCTGCCTGGGTTAATGCAGAGGGAGAGGTGTTAAACGATACAAGCATGTATTCTGCCATGAAAGAAATCCCTTCACTGCAGATACCAATGTGGCTTCTCTTTTCTCCCCCCTTCTGCATCACCAAAGAGTTTTGCTATGCTAATCCCAACACCTGTCCCTGCCTAGGGCACTAAGAAGGATCTCGGAATAGGGGGAGAAACAGTCCATATGCTTTTCCCTGTCCTGGATTGGGAGTTTTCCTTCTGACGCACCTAAAACCCAGAACATATGCCCTTTCCTAAATGCTGCTTGCTTCTTCCCATCTTTATCTGTTGCTGCAAAGTGCCTATGTTCCCCTCTTGAGTTGCAGGAGAGTTGTCAGCTGAGGATTCAGTTTTCAGTTCAGGAATCCTAATTTAGTAGCCTCCGATCTGCCCCGTGCACTTTGGCTCTGCAGTGCTGGATACCACTGGAGAGGGGAGAAGGGGGGCTGATCTGAACGGAATCAGGCAGCTCCTTTTCATTTTCAGCTGAGCCAGTATCAACCTGAGTAGACCCAGAGTCCTGAGCCAAGCATTGCACAGTGCTGCCAGAGTCCTTTGCATAAGACGGAAAGACGGAGACGCGGATTTGGAGCTTCCAGTTCTCTGTCTAGCTGGTCTTTAATTGGAGAATCTTTGGCTATGTATGGTGTATACTGTATGGATTATCAATACCCAGTTGTCCAGGTAAGCAAAGGAACAGCTGCAAATTAATAGCCTCTTCGTCTTTTCCATTTATTCCCAAGATGTGCTTAAGGGTGTGTTTTATGGACGGATGAAAGCCTTCTAAGCTCTGCTCCTCCATGTGATGCTGATCAGGCCTCAGCTTTCCAGGGGCTCTGCACTGAGCTTTGCTGTAGGAGGAATTGAGCTTTGCCACTGAGGGGTCCTGTCGAGGGGTTTAGCATTAAACTTTGGAGATTCAGTTGTTCCAGATGCAGTTTCCTGGATTATTATTTTTTCAAGGAGGGTGGAAAATGGCTTTGAATTGATAAAACCTTCATGATCTGTGAACTGAGTCTCTCTCTTATTGGGTGACTCATTGCATCATCTGGGGGCAGTCCACTTCAGAGATGGCAAGCAGCGGAGGAAGCTGTTTCTCCCGCCCCTCACTTGTAACTAACTAGGTTTTGTGGAGCATTTGCCTTTCACTTCTGAAGATCTGGGTTAAAGTCTGCGTTAGGCTGTAGGTGTGATGACATGATGGTTTCAGGCTAGTACATAGGGGACATTTGTCCACTTGAAAACAGGCTTGATGGCCTGTGTTCAGGGGAGAGCCTGGGCCCGGAATATCAATGACTACTGCTGCTCAAACCTGTGGTGAGCTCTGAAGAGCTCTGAAGCAACAGGTCAGAACTGAGGTGCTTTTGGCACAGCTATGTGGAGAATGGTATACTCTGCACCGTGCCTATCTATCCAGCTCCAGCAGCCCTTCATTTTCACAAGAACTAAATTCGTCCACAAAATTTAACAAACAAATAAAATAGAGAAACATTGGGTGGAGATTCTGTGCCCTGATAATGTCCAAATGGCCACTGAATAGTCAGTGTTTTGTTAGGTTGTTTTGCACTGGGGTTCTTATTACGCTACGTGAAAAGAATCCGCCACCAGAAGTGTGTCTCTTGGTTGTTAAGATTTGTCCCTGATAAATGTGGTTCTTTGCGCTTGAAACTTTTTATCTGGCTCTGGTCCAGCTGGCAGGTTTGTTCCATCTCAGTTTGAGCCAGCATAGAAATGTGCATAATGGGATGTTAAAATCTGAGTGTGCTCTCTTTCCACTCTACCAAGGGAGAATTATAGGGATAGCAAAGCAGAATTAAAACTAACCCTGGGGGCATTTGAAGTAAAGAAATGGGGAGTGAAGGGAGATCAGCAGTTGATTCTATCTGCCTATGGTGTATTAGCCTTTCAACCTGGGTGGCTAATTTAACTGCAAACCATTATCCAAACCCAAGGCTAGCTCTGACTTTATTTGTTCATGTTCATAGTGTAATTTCAATGCCTGACTTCACCTTTGTCACCTGCAGTTGAATCATTCTCCTCCCAGCCTTTCTTTCCCTTAGAATTGAATCACATAGGCTGATGGAAGTCATCAAGTGGATTGAGGTAATAAAGGAATTTAAGGTTGGGCAGAAATGCCCAGGTATGATGCAGGGCCCCTGTAGAACAACAAACCATGTCTGTTTAGTGGCTATGGAGACAGACAGGTTAAATTTCCCCATGGTTATTTTAGAATGCTGTTTATCCAACACCAAAATAGAGTTCCGCCTGCATACTCATATCAAGATGCACACAAGATCATGAGAACTTGTAAGTACCGGATCCAGATACGTTTTGTTTCCATTTTTAAATTTTTAATAAATTTGGTGACTAGGAAATGAGGACTTGATAATACAGAGCTGGGTGTAGGGCAGGAAAGTGCTATGTAAGCTTCCCACACAGCTCTTCTTGTGCACCTCTATCACTTCTAGCAGCATCCCCAGTAGGTTCAACCTGGGGCTTTTCCTAAGTAGAGATTGACTTCCAGTTATGTTGTGATTCTCTGGTATGCACAAATGAGATGCTAGATGGAGGCACACCAATCTTCCTTTACTTGACTAGAAAGCAGTATTTGAACCCATGTCTCCAGGGTGAATGGACGAAACCCACTTACCCCGTGCATCTTGTTCATCTTACACAAAGTTCTCCTTTGCTGGTTCCAGCAGACCACAATGGAGAAATGACTGTTAGTGTGCCTGATCCTCACCTCCACAGCTTTCTCGAAGCTTTTGAGATTTTATACTAGATTCTTATTTGACATGTTGTTTTTGTTTGTATTGGTCAAAATGCCTAAAGAGAACCTTCCTTTCTTGCTACACCACAGAGTGCATTGGCCCTTGGGTGGCATTCCTCTTCAGTCAGGGAGGAGCAGAGATGGTGGATGTATATCAAACAAGAGAATTAGAGTTTCTAGTTTGTGAAGTGTTCATTTGGGTAAGAGGTAAAGACAGCAGTTGGGCACCACTATGGGCATGCCTCTTTTCTGGCGCATGTGGAAAGCGGTTGTGCCAGGGAAGTGACAGGATGCAGTGCGCTTGAACAGCAGGGTTATGAGTAGTTGCTTTGTTTTCAGAGGTTGGTTTTGTTAGCGAACATCTCTAAAAATTTGTAAGGTGAAAATCTAAGTGGATTAAAGGCACAACACTGCCCCGGTGACTGGGGCTACCATCCCTTTCTGTTAATGGCTCCACCAAATGAACATTTGTCTCTGAGTTGACTGTAAACATGACCATACTTCACTTGTTAGATACTTGTGATTTATCTGTTGCAGTATACAGTACTACAAGCTATCATGGGCTTATGAGTTACAGTAAGATAAATGCACAAGTCAAGCTGGCTATTAGGCTTGGGAGGCTGACCATACTTTGTGGGGCAGAGTTAGTTCTCTAGGTTTTCTGGGTGGTATTCTACACAGATGTATAGTGAATTGTGATACGTACAGGACTGTACACAGGAAACCACATACTCTTAATATTTGTAGATGGTTGATTTGGATTTGTTTCTATTCCTGTCAGTGGTGTCTGGCCCCTATTCCCTTTGTAGAATTTGCAGTGGCAATGTTTCTTTAGAAATGTCATTATCTCTAGCATGTTGAATGTAACAGTTTCTCTCAGACATGGCTGTGGGTGAGTTATCCCTGTTTTTGTGACCTCCAGATTGCAATATGGTACATGGGACTACTGTTCAGAAGCACTTTGAAGCTGTAGCTTGTGCTGAATATGCCTTTTTGCTTATTTAGCAGATATAGCCATAGGTAGCATATTATATCAGTGCTCCACAGACTGCATTGGCTTCCTATTGACTTCTAGGTTCAATTCAGAATGTTGACATTGACTCTTAAATCCCTATGTGTTGAGGCCTGGTTAACCAAGAAATCCCCTTACTCTCTCTGTACCTTCATGATATTTTAAATCAGCTGAAGTGCCTATGTTAACATTTTCTAAATGTTGGGGGCTGGCAGCAAGGTGCTTCCAGTAGAGGACTTTGGATTTGGGAGTATACTTTTTTTATTGATTTAGTAGAGCCCGTTTTAAGCCAATCTGTTCTCTTTCAAGCTTCTGCCTGAGGTGGAGAACTTGGGGAATATTTGTTATACTGAAATGATAAATTCTGAGGCTGAGTTTCTAATTTTAGTTAAGATTGTCTGGTTACAGATAACTGCCAAAATTGTGCTCTACAATCTGAGCTTTTCTTTTAAAGCAAGTCTGTTTCTAGCGTTTACGGTTGCACAGAGAACTTTGGAAATCCACACAAGTGTAAACCAGTGTAATGTCATATGCTTGAGTCTGCAGACATCCTGAAACCAAAGCTTTGAGAGGGGTGAACTGCCCTATTCACCTCAGTCTGGGCCCTGGGACTCAAGAGTTCTGCAGCCATGGAGTTTGGCTCTTTTCCAAAATGTCATTAAATTCACCATTTTCCTGCAACTGCCCACCTGATATTTTGTTTTCTGCCTCTGTGCCCTGCTGGGATGTGCCTGCCAACAACTGCCTCTTGATCTCCAACTTTATTTCTGAGAGGGAGGTAATTGGATTACAGTGTATGCTTTAGGCACTGTTCCACTGAAGCAAGCAGTAGGTGGTGGGGAAGCCAGAGTGGCCAGAAGTAGTGTAGGCTGGTGAGCTAGGCAGCTTGAAGAACAGTGCAGTAGTAGAAATCTAGAAAGCCAAGGAGACAGTTTACAGATGTCCTTCCCTCTCCCAATGCTTGCTTTCACTGGTAAACTTGAAAACGGTTCTGAATTTGGTCTCCTGAACAACATTGTGTGAACCAGGCCACATATAGGAAATAACAGTGACAACAACAAAAACCCCTCTCGAATAATTATAGATGAAACTTACTTCAATAAATATTTCCCATGATAAACATGATATGGTAGTGACTATGAGTGATTTTCCTGCAAAGGCTGGAAGCAACAATGATGGGTTGATTAAAGTAATAGGCAAGTGCAGCAGGGGTTTGGACGTAAACCAAAATGGTGAACGATTAATAGACAACTACTGTGTGACTAACTACTGGTAGGTGGAACAAATATTTCCTTATAAAGAAATCCGTGGAATGGTATGGAACTCCCCAGATGGTACTACAAAAAGAACCAGATAAAGATAATTTCTGCATTTTAGGAAAGTGGTGCAGCTCTTTGGTCAATGGTATTTGCTTTATATTGATAAATTGAATCAATTTAGAGAATGAAGACGGTTAAAAGACCATACATCAACAGTGCACAGTTAAAAGATTCAAACACAAGTGCTTTTGAGCTTAAGCTCAAGAACAAGTTCAATGTTCTAATGGAATCAACTGATGAAAACAATGTCATTGACACTTTGTGGGAAAACGTCAGTTTGTACTACCCAGAAAGTGCAAAGATAGCTCTGAAATGAAATCTAATGAAATCTAAAGGGGAAGAATGCCCAAGTAGCACTGCTAATCCAGCAGTAGAAAAGAAAAGTAATACAAAGCAAAAACACATGCATGCTAAGATATGTGAAGAGACAAGCTAATAGTGCTCCTGGGGGGAATTCTGTGCCTGTGCATAATTAATAAGCTGTGCATATTTTTAATTTTTTGTGCAGAAAAAAGCTTCTGTTAAAATGTTGCTGTAGTTCCATCTTTAACCCACCAAGGGCACTCTGGCGCAAGAACAGCAGCAGCTCCCAGCAGAAAATAACTTCTGCAGTTCTGCCTTTTGCCCACTAGGAGGTTTTGTGGTGATAGAACAAAGCAGCAGCTCCTGACCAGCTAGGGAAGAGAGAGAGAGCCTGCCTTCTTCGCAGCGCTTGTCAGTCCAGATGGGGAGACAGGGACTATGGGGAGGCAGACAGTGTAAAGTGCTGGGAATGGTGGTCAAACAGGGGGCTTATAAGGTCCATTGAGAGAGGACAGACTGGGGAAGGGGCTAAATGGGAGTGAAGGCACTGGGCCACAGAGGCGAGGGAGGTGCAGGGCCACATGGTGATGGGGTGCAGAGCTACATAAGGATGGGGTGGCTAAGTGGGGGCCCAGAGACACATGGGGACAAGGGAAGTGGGTATCTGAGTGGAGGTAGACACGTGAATAGGGAGTGCAAGGACACATGGGGGTGCAGGAATACATGGGGACAAGGGCAGATGTGCCTGACTGAATGGGAGGGGCTAGGGATCAGCCAGGGTCTGCATGGGGGAAGCTCCCTAACAACCCCCCAACCCCATCCTGTTCCATATTTTTCACATCCATACCCAGCAGCCCTCCAAGTTCACATCCAGGCTCCTTCCCAGCAATCTACTTCCTTCTCTCTCAGCTCCTCAGTTATCCCGACTCCCCCAGGCCTTTGCACTGCTTCTGGTGTGGGAAATACAGTTCTGTATTGTAGCTTAAATGAATTATTACTCAGAGTTCTGTATTAATATACCTAGTAAGGAATCTATTTGTCAATAAACATTTGCCAAATCTTTTTTTGTTGTCTGTATTGTTGCAGACATATTTGCTGACAGGTATTCTGAAATAAATGACCAAAAATAATTGAAACTGGTGTGATTATATTGTGTTATTCTGACAAATAAAATATGCATAATTTTGCAGAATTTTAAAATATTGTGCATAGAATTTTTATTTTTTGTTGCAGAATTACCCCAGGAGTAAAATAGCAAGAAGAATACAGAATTCTAGATGAGAAACAGAAAGGAGAGCCAGGAAGGATACAGGGCATGTACTGATAAAAAATATTGAGAGGCTGAAGATACTAGCCAAAGAGGTGGCCATATTACCTTGTATAAGACAATCAAACAGCTAACAGGAAAATTTAGCAATAATGGAGGCCCTATGAAAGATGCAAATAGGTAGACTCTTAGTACAGAAGATCAATAAAGGAAAACATGGTCACAATATTTTCAGGTTGTTTTAAATAGACCAAGCAAGCTAATAGAAATATGTGAAGACTTACCGCTAGAGCTTGATATTGATTTAGGCGATATTAAAATGGAAGACAGAAAAATCATCAGTAATCTCAAAAATGGGAAAGCAGCTGGAGAAGACAGACAATGATACTGGAAGAGAAATATTCAAAGCAAGTGATGAAACAACTCCCCAGACTTGGATTTTGGCTAGAATATGGAATGAAGAAAAGAACTCAACTCATGGGAAGAGGCCTCAGAGTAAAATTGCCATAGAAGGGTGACCCACCTAATGGCAATATCTAGAGAGGATCACATTACTTTCAGTGCCTAAGAAAAATCACATACAACATCATCCTTCTATTTCTTCTTCTTTTTTTTTTTTAATACTTTGTAAGCTGGAGATCAATATAACAATCAGATTTTAGACCATTAGATCATGTACAGACCATATTGTTTTCGGGCATATTATAAAACCAAGTGTGGGGCAGCAAGCACCTCTTAACATCAGTTTTATAGATTTCCAGAAGGCCTTTGACAGCGTACACAGAAACAGTGTCTGGAGAATTATGGCATATTATAGAACACCAGCAAAAATAATTAGAATAATCTATTGTCTATATGATAATTCCGAATGTAGAATTAGAGATGGTAATATTAGCCAATGATTTCCATTGACACCTGGAATAAAGCAAGGGTATACTTTGTTAATGCTGTTGTTTGCACTGATCATTGACTATGTCATGAGGTAAGTAACAACAGAAGGCAAATGAAGAATTTTATAGACGAGTGATAAAGCACAATTGGATTACCTCATTTTGCTGATGATACTATCCTGCTTAGTTCAACACATTGCTTAATGGAAGAGAAGACCTAGCTTTTGGCAGGCATAGCAAAATTGGTCGGTTTGTTTATCAAGGGGAAGACTGTGTGTACACACAACCTATATAATAGCTATTAGTGTCCCAAAAGCAAACTTAAGGATAGACGGAGAGACACTAGAAGAGGTAAAATGACTGACTTATCTAGCGCACGAGATGTACAATGATGGTGACCCAAAGTTATATATCAACAAATCTTAAAAGCAGCAAATAACTTTCATGAACTTGAAAAGATTTGGAAAAGTAGCATAATGAGTGCTGACGTGAATTTTTAATACTGGCATCGTGTCTGTCCTCCATATGGAGCAGAGTCATGGAAATCTACAACAGAGAAAAGATAAGATCAACTCATTCTAAGTGTATGCCTGCAGAATATCTTCAGAGTACAATGGAAAGAGTTTCTTGCAACGTCAGAAATTCTAAGTAGAGCAAACCAACCTAAAGCATCAAACATGGTGATAAGATGATGATAAACATATTTGCTTTATGGATGCCACTGAGATGATTTCCACATTGAGTGATGATTTTGGATGCTGCCTGGAAGGAGGAAAAAAGGGATCTAAAGAAACAGAACAATAGAGAGGGAAGCCAAATGCATCAGCATGATGCTCAGAAGTCCAAAGAGACCAGCAGAAGACCAAAATAAATGGCGGAAATTGGTGGATGCCTTATGCACCTGAGAGTGTGGGAGGATAGAGAGAGACACGTTTTCCAACCGTAGGCCGTAATTGTGTGTGTTAGCATGAAGGTGAATAGATGGGGATGAAAGAATGAACAAATACTGTTGCAGGATTTACAGGCTGTTTCAGTGGAATTTATTCCCATTGCACCACAGAGTGCATGGGGTCTTGTGTATAAGGTATTTTGTTTGAAGGAGTGGCTTGCACAAGTGGTGACTTTCCAAAGTGGTAGTGGGGTACTCGACCCCCGGCTCTGCCCTACCCCTTCCCCCAAGACCCATCCCCGCCCTGCATCTTCCCGCTCTGCCCTCTCCCCCAAGCACGTCACGTCCTTGCTCCTCCCTCCCTGCATGCCGCGAAACAGCTGTTTGGTGGGAGGAAGGGGAGAGGTGCTGATCTGTGGGGCACACCAGCGGCCAGGAGGCACTGGGGGGGTGAGAGGGAGCTGATGGGGAGGCTGCTAGTGGATGTCCAGCACCCACTATTTTTTCCATGTGGGTGCTCCAGCCCTAGAGCACCCACGGAGTCGGTGCTTATGGTGGTTTGGAAGGGATTTGGTGCTCTTTTTATTCTTGAGGAGTGATGAAAGTGGTGCCATGATAAGGAAGGATAGTTCAGTGGTGGACACTAATCTGGGACTTGGGAGACTTTGGTTCAATTCTCAACTTGCTGCAGACTCCCTGTGACACCTTGGGCAAGTCAGTTGCTCTCTGCCTCTGTTCCCTTTCCCTCAAATGAGGATTATGCTATCTCACAAGGGGTGTTGGAAGAATAAATGTTAAAAATTGAGGGGCACTCAGCTACTATGGCTGAAGGGGCCAAATAAACACCTAAGATAGATGGAGGAGCCTGGGAAAAAATTCAGTGATTTCCATAGTATGAAGGAAATACTCTTAATGCAGGCTTTTTCTTTGGCATCACATCCAGTTTCATGTGTAATCTCTAACTTCTGTGATGGGAGGTCTTTGTAAAAGTATCAGACTGTCACGCCATAGCTTTTCAGGTGTGATCTCCCATTGCCAGGCTGTGTTTGATCCAAGACTCAGGTTGGCTTGGTGAAACAGAAGTGGTAGTTCCCTGGCCTAACATGGAGCTGTTTGAAACCATGTATAAATGATTTAGTTGGGGACTGGCCCTGCTTTGAGCAGGAGCTTGGACTAGATGATCTCCCGAGGTTCCTTCCAACCTTGAGATTCTACGATTCTATAATGTACAATATTTTAGTTTCACTTTCATGGGTCACATTTTGTCTCATTGGGAAAGAAGATTTGTTTTGTTCTGTATGATACTTTTTGTTTCCATACTGCTAGATTTTTCTCTCTCCTTCCAAATTGCTTAAGGATCAGATAGATTTCAATGCCACCTCTGCCCTATTTGTTTATAGGGATTCTGCAGGCCCTACAGGGGACACACCTCAGGAACTGTGTGTATTGTCAGTCCTGCCTTGGTAATTGTGGGGAATTCTTGTCATTTAAATAACCACATCTAGGCACACTAGAAATATGAGATAACATTATAGGCCTGTGCTTGACTGTAAATAAGTATTTCCTATTGCAATATTATTTGTAACCTTCAGGCCTATGAGAGAAATTGTACTTGAGGGGAACGCCACCCTGTGCAGTTCTCAGGTTAGCTCTGTTTCAATGACTAGCCTACACCTCCCTGCTGCATCGCTGCTGGCCTGTGTGTGCACACACAGCCCAGTGGCTGAGCACACACACACACACACACACACACACACACACACACACACCCCTGTCCCCCAGCCCCACACACGGAGCTTCCCGAGTCGCAGCCTCCGAAAGGCCTTTCTGTGTCTGTGCATTGGATATGTCAGCAGGCCAGGCGGGGATGGAGGAGGAGGCGGGACTCTGCTCTGATTAATTACCTTAGGCATTCAGGGGTGGGGCTTCCATCAGCCATCTGGCTGAGATATGGGAGGGAGCTGGAGTGGGGGGGAGAGGGAGAGGCAGCCAGAGAGGAAGAGAAAAGAAAGGAAGAAACGCTAGAGAAGAAAGGGAGGAAAACGGGCGAAAGGGGAAACCCCACAAGCTCACAGGAGCCACACGAGGGCAGGGTGAGAAGCAAAGAGCCAAGGAGCTCCTACCACATCCGTCTCGCAGGGCTTTTTCCTCCCCCTTGTCTCTACCCCGGGTTGGTTTATGGAGAAAAAGAAAATGGTAACTCAGGTAAGGTTTGTGCTCCCTGTGGCTGTCTGCTCTGGCTCCCCCTGCAACTGAATAGCGGAGAGTTGGGAGGCTTCTTGCAGAGCTCCCGCCTGCTGGAAAAAGCAGCTTTTATTGTTGTGAGCTGCAGGGCGATTGATCTGCATGGTGTGTGCGTGTGTGTGTGGGGCTACCCCCTCCACCCCTGCTCCATAGCAGATTCCTGTTTCCTGTGCTGTGCAGCTGCAGCTCAGGAAAGACCCTGTGGGGATTTGTCTACCTCTTTGTCTTGATGTCGAGAGGGAGGGAGAGGGACTGCAGAGGTACGGAGGGATTCTCGCAGCCCTGCCATGCAACGAGGGGCTTCGCTTTCCAGGTTCCCAGGAGAATTTACATGAGTAGATTCCTAGTGGGCTGGACCTTACTCCCTTTCACCTCTCCTGGTTTGGCTCGGGAGCTAGCATTTAACTCCTTTCCTCAATGGCTGGGGCGTCTTGTGGAGAGCGATTCATTTTTTGGCTCTGTTGGCGGCAGAGGCCCCAGCAGATGGGGGTCCTCTGCGTATTTACGGGGCAGCGGATTTGAAGCCCCTTGTCTTTGACAACTAATTTAGCTTTTTAGTGCCCTCTAGAGAGCAGAGTGCGTGGGGTGGGGTGAGGGTGGATGTGTATATCTTGTCAAGTGAGGCTAAATCTGCATATTAATGGCTTGTTTCTCACCAGCAGAAAGGTAAACATCCCCCTCCCACCATCTCCTCAGGTGGCTCAGCTGGTTGCCCTCCAAGCGATGGAGCCTTCTTTAAGGGATGTAGAAATGGGAATGGGACTGAATTCAGTTTAGGAAGGAGAAAGTGCTTGTGTGGAGAGCAACTGACATTTGTAAGGGAACTTACCCAGTGTCTGGAGCCATCATCTTTTTCCCACTCCTGTGAGGGGATTTAACCAGACAATGCCCACCTTTTCAGGCTGCTACTTGTTATAGGATTTTTTGGCATGGAGTCGCCAAGTCGCCAGGGTAGGGAGAGGATAAAGAGAGGAGGAGGAAGGAAGTGGCATCGCAGGAGCTGGAATCCTTTACCATTAGACATTATATAATGCCCTGCAGTGCTGTGCAGAGCCGGAAACCTTTGGGGGATATTCCCAAAGGGAGTTGGGGGTGGAGGAAAGGTCTAGTGGAGGGAACTTTTCATCAGATTTAGAGTTGGCGAGTGTTGTTTGAAGCTCTGCATTATTTGGAAAACATTCCAGCTTCATGTATACACATCCATTCTTTAATCCCCTTAGCTCTGACTGGATACATGTTTGTTACGAACATTGCAGGGACTGTGTCTGTCCCATTGCAGGGGGACATTTCATAGATATTTGGCTTAGTATGAGACAGCCACAAGAAGTGGTGATACCATCTTTGACCCCTTCATTCTCCTTCGCCTTGTACTGATGGTCAGTGGCTAAAAGAGAGGAATGTCTCTGTTCACTCTAAGGCATTTTCCAGGGCTCCCCAGCCCCCTCTTCTGCTTTTGCTGTCATAGTCTGCTTCTCCATCTGTATCAGTGTGCCCTTTCATTCAGACCAGGGCTTTCAGTGATCTCCTGAGACTTTCAGCCTCCCTGGAGTTACTGAATGGTCCTAAACTGTGCCTCAGCAGTCAAGTGTCCAGTTGTGTGTAGCTGTAGTGTGCCTGTAGAATGTTCCATTATTGTATTGTATGAACATAGCCTGTGTGTGTGTGCGCGCGCGTGTGTGTGGTTGTATGTGTGGGGAGAGGGGTTACCATATTTGTGTGTATGTGATGTGTCCTTATTGTGTGTAGTTATTGTGCACATGGTCTGTGTCTATGTTGTGTGCGTGTATGTACGGTTGTGTGTGCCTGTGCCCTCAATTACAAGTGTGCACAGTAAGTGTGTGCATATGACCAGAAAACCTGAGAGGGAATGTGGGCATAGAGACATGCAGAAGCTTGGAAGGAAGGGATTCCTGTACTACAATATTAAACAGAAAAATTATAAACCCATCAATGGGTTCTGGGGACATCCTAATAAACCAGGTGAGGGAAGTGTGGCCTATTGCCTTTCCCAAAGAACCATTAATTCACAGGTGTGTGGGAGAAGATGTCAAACACGTGAACTACTAGTCTTGGTTGACCTTGAATTACAATGTCTTAAGTGTGTGTAATTTCAAGGATATATATGCTGGGTGGAAGATGCATGTTTACATTCAGATATGAGAGAAATCCAAATTAAAATAGCCAGAAGGGTCTGAAAGCGCAGGCTTCATCTTTCTCTGAGGGTCTCTGAATGACTGGTATCGATTTACTCAAATGTAGGAACAGTGGGGTAAGTTCATATTTTAAGTACTGACATATTTTAGGGAGACTGCATTGTTTGCTTAAACTCTGGCCCTATATGTTACTTTGCTGCAGGTTTGGGGAGTTACATGGTCTAGAATAATGTGGCATACAGAACAGCATCCTTGCCCACGTTATTCTTACTGAGTCGCCTGGTTCTTTGTATTGCAGTGACACTGTTCAGTGCCTGTGAGTGAAAGCCCTGTTTATTCCAGTGGGACTTTGAACCTTTATATATGAAAAGCAAGTAATTTGTGTTAAGCTTATAGCAGTCAGTGTGTGTGAATATGACAGCACTACACACAGAATCTGCTGCACACCTGCTTTTTGGAACATCTCAAAACAATGTTGTCTGGTTTGTTATATTTTAGGGAACAAGTTGGAAGTGAGAGAGCGAGCTTTGATGTATCAAGGGCCATTAAAAAAAAAAACAAAAATGAAGGGAAATTGGGGCTAGAAATAGTGATGGGTAGAAACAAGAGATTCTAATATGCTTTTAAAATAGGAAATCTAGACTGCTAATGAGAATTTGAGCTCCAGTTCATTAGCAGAATGTGTCTTGATTCCCCTAATCCTAAATCAGTGAAAATGAGTACAAACTGGGCCAAGTATGTCATGTGCTAATTGCAGATGAAAGGGAAAGTCTTGGGTGGAGAGGAAAAGATTATATGTTAAAGGGCTTTTCTCTCTGCAGTGCATGGTAAGATTGCTAGCTTCTGTGAAACACAAAGCCCTCCCTTTCTTGGACAGCCTGGTGCCGTGCTGGCATTTTCCTTAGAATCTGTTTCCCATCAGGGCTAAGAGAGAGGGAAGGTGTTGAACATCTGGGAAAAGAGAAAAGGGGCCGCTGTCCCTTTAAGGAGTTCAGCAAGCCCATGTGGCAGCAGGCAATTCTGGAGTGTATTCCTTTGTAATGAATCACCGGTTCCATTGTTTGTTTCCCCCCCCCCTCCCCTGTAGCTTGGAGGGATGGAGCCTTTCACCTGGGCTGCTGCCTGCTCACCGTTCTTGTTCCTAGGTGGGGGGAGGGGATGTTTGCTGTAATTAAAGCCAGACAGGAGAGCTGCTTTCTTCCAACTGCAGTGCCCCATTTTCTCTCTTAACATGTCATAGGGTAAGGGGTGGCAGCCCTGCATTTTGTGGCAGGTATAGGCAGTAGTATCTGAGGGTCTGGTATTCCTTTTTGTGAGAGTCCCGCATCTCCTTGTAGGATTACTGGTCTCCATTTTGTGACACCATCAGAAGTGACTTCACTCCATTCTCTGCCAGCATACCCCCTCCCCCCAGCACCCCTCTGAGACGCCAGCTAGCACCGTTTATCTTGGCACGTGCTTGACTCACTGCGCTCTGTCCAGGGCTCAGAGAGGTGGTGGGGTTTGTGGGTTTGAGACTAATTTATGTTCCTGTTTAAAACGGACTAGCAGCAGCCTCATTTTTTCCAGAGATTTTCTTCCCTTCCCCCTTCTATAACCCTTTCCTTTCCAGGCCTGTGCTGCGCCAGTCTGAGGCACAACCCTCTGCAGCCAGAAGTTGCTCACCCAGTCTCTGCTTTTTTTAAAAACAAATGCAGAGCTCCTTAAATGGAGATCATATTTGAATCTGAGCAGCTTTCTGACTCAT
This sequence comes from Dermatemys mawii, assembly GCA_007922305.1. Classification (NCBI taxonomy): domain Eukaryota; kingdom Metazoa; phylum Chordata; order Testudines; family Dermatemydidae; genus Dermatemys; species Dermatemys mawii. The sequence goes on from ML677350.1 coordinate 4,569,567, forward strand.
TAAAGGCCTCTCTCTCTCTCTCTGCCCATCTCATTCCTTTGCCTCAATCTCTCTTCCTATCTTTCCCAACCCACCCTTTACAGTAATGACCAGATAAAATGGACCTTTGTCTGCACCCTCTATTGGGATTAGTCAGGTGCTATACATTAGGCAGGGTGGAGAGGGAGACCGGGTAAGGATGGCTATCTTGTACTACCTAAAACTGAACAATGCATTCTATTATATGAAACTGTCCTCATTTGTCTGAATGTTCTGTAAGGAAGACTCAATCCCAGATAACTCTGCCTCCTCTTACACTGTGTAGTGTAGTAAGATTCTCTCCCCCCAGGAGAGTTGTATGCTGCCAAATCCCTCTTTAAACACTTCTCCCCCTCTTGTATGGTGAACGGCTCTAAATTCTCTCTCTCCCTTCACAAGCGCCCCTCTGTAGATGTGTGTTTCTCTGTTCTAGCCCCCTGTGCCCTTTTTGCTGTATGGCGTCTCCATCTCCCCTGGGCAAGCGCTCTTCTCTGCTGTTCGGTTTGGGGTCCCTTTCACCATGTGCACAGACTATCTGAAAGCCTTTGTACTTCTCTGGACTGTAGGGCTCATGTTCATGGTTTTCTTTTTATTCTGAAAAGGGTGCCAGTTGAAATATACGCTGCTTCTGTGCCGGTGGCATTTCCTTGTCTCTCTCCTCATTTTCCCTGGTTTGCCCTTCTAAGACTTTTTTTCAAATGCTGCAGAGACAGTGTTGGCAGCGGAGGGATATGTACGTTCATGCATGCGCGCACATGTGTGAGTGAGAATAGGAGTCCTAGCAGATCATTTTTCTAGCAGAACCTCCCAAAGAGGAATCTGATAATGGGTCTTCGGCTCCCTTGCCCTGGTGCAGAGTCCGACTTGCTGGGTATATGCTCCTTTGGTTTGTTTCCTAGGTGTAGGAATATTTTAGAGAGTGTTTATTGCCCTTAGAGGAAGAACTTAAAAATCAGTGGGGCCTATGAGAACCCAGAGAGTGCATTGAAAGACCTAGTCTCTGCACCACCCAGCTGAGGACTTTCAGACACATTTGAGCAGAGTGCAAGCTGCTCCAGGCGCTCACTTAGCAGCCTCAGCATGGCAGAGGCTGCATTTAATCAACCCTAAGCAGTGAGGTGGTGGGAAGGGAATTTGATACAGCTGTGCCATTTGCTCAAATCCTGGTCTCCGAAATTAACCATTTCATGTAGCACATTTCTACTTTGGAAGGGAGGGGTGACTTAATGGTTGGTGCCCAGGATAGCGAGTTAGGAGAGTGGGGTTCTTAGGCTCACGGAGAGACACATTGTTATCAGATGAAAAGTGCTAGGTAAATGCAAAGTATTGTTTTTTGTTGTTATCTCAAGAAGACATCCCAGCATGAAAGATCCAAATGTATGTATTGCTCATTGGGCTGTGGTGAGTTGCAAGAGCCTATTGAGGATAAGGACCCTTTGGTGCTGTCTGTATGTCTTTTGGGCAGGTGAACAAAACAGGAGTTTTGTGATGGGTGGGATTTCAGTGAATTAGTATTGGAAAGCAGGACCTACTACTGCCAGAGGAACATAATGAGAGGGCAGAATGTCCTCAGACATTTGTGTGAGGATGAACTCCATTTTCAAACTAGGTTTTTACTGGTGATTATGCTAATGTGTCAGATTCTGGAGACAATTTCAGTGGGAGAAGTATCTGTTCATTTGTGGGTTTGTAGAACAAAGTAGTATACTCTATTCTCCTTTCTTTCCTCTTACCCTCACCTTTTACTAGTTGACTTCTTAGGCCACAGAATTTGGGTTTCAGTGCAGGGAACAGAAGCAATCAAATGGCCTCATGGTGAGGCACACGGAAGAAGTTTGCTTGTTAAAAAACCTTATAGATTTAAAAGGAATGTAGCCAGGTGCTCTCCCTATTTCTCATTTTTTCTGGAACCTAAAATCAGAAATGTTACCTCCCTACTAAATCTATTTTCTGTTTACACTATGTGAAACTGCTCTGATTTGTTGTTGTAGGGTTATCTATGATCTCTGTGCTGTGCAGATTTTCTTTTTTTTTGGCTTGCTAGTGAAAGCTGGTTTGTGGTTTGAGAGCAGGAGTTGCATATATTGTTTCTGTAGGGTTCTTCGTAGACACGAGCTACTAACGCTGCCTTGTTTTATTCTAGAAAAAAGAGCTTAGAAACCTTTTTGAAAAATAAAGAATTGAATGGACTTTGCAAATAGATGGAAAAGAAAACAATTAGGACAAGGAAAAGAAACCCATTAGAACAAATGTTGGGCCTGTTAAGTGGCAGGATGCTTTTTAAAAATGGCTTACTTCTTTTCGCCTTACCAAAGTCAGTGTGTTTATGTAATTCATATTAATATTGCATACAGAAACAATGTTAAAAGAAGAATATGAAGATTGCAAAGTCAAGCTCTCAAAAATTAGGACACACCAGAATTAAGGTTGTTTGTGCAAACTTAATTTGGCCCCCTTGTGTAGTATGCATTATGAAACAGTCTTTGGCTCAGTGATCTCATACAATTTGCCACGGAAAAGAGAGAGAAGGTTTTTTTTAAAAAAAAAAACAACAAAATTCCATCATGGGGCATCATATTGATGCAAAAATGGATCATCGGCGTTGCTGGCACCTTTAGATCTACCATCCAGACCTCTGCCACTTGAGCTAAGGGAGTAACTGATACCAGTAGTAGCTGGACCAACACTAGAGGGAAATGAGACACAGGCTTTCCAGTGGGTTTCATAGCTATTTGCTGACAGCACAGGAATGGTGAGACTCTGGAATCTTAGGTTCAGTTTCAGGCTCTGGAAGGGAAGGGGCTCTAGTGGGCACAGACTCTTCTGCTTATTACCCCAACTATGACCGCTTCTGTCTTGGCCCCTCCAACCTGTCCACATCAAAGTCTTGTCTCTGCCCCACCCTTGACTGCTAATCCCAGTCCCTGCTGCCCAGCCAGTCTCTGTTCCTTTCCTCCTGGCTCATTCATCCAATCTCTTTCTCCTCCACCCCACCTCCAATCACCAGAAGGCTCTCTTCCCCCACCGACCCACATTCTCCATCCCTACTAGTTTCCAGTTCCAATCTCCTTCTCTGGGTTCCTTGTCCAATTTCAGTATGTCTCCCCTCTTCCCCAGCTCCTAGTCCCAGTCTCCTTGCCTGACTCCCAGGCCCAGTCTCTCGCTGTGACTCCAATCCTAGTCTGTTTGCTCAGCCAGTCTCGGTCTTCTCCCACAACTCTGTCTGCCATCCCCTGGTTCAATGTACCAATCTACTCTCCCTCCCTTGTTCTCCCTCTGCAAATCTGGCTCTTGCCCCCTCTGCATTCTAATCAGGCAGCTTCCTTCTCCACTCTGTCTGGGCCTAGTAGAAGGGTCAAGGAGAACACAGGAAAAACTGTCTCCCCTGCTATCTCTTCCAGTGCCGAGAGCTGGACCCAGCGTATGGCCTGCAGCAGTTGAGAGCTGCAATTACATTGAAAGTCCTGCTCTGCTCCAGGCTGGAGCATGCCTATTGCAGCTGGAATCTTCAGGAAATGTAGCTGCTAAAAGCTAAGAATTCTCAAATCAGCATGTGCAAACTGTGATCCTCTCCCCCTGCTCCCCGATTATAATTTGGCCAAGTTTTGGGTGGATTTTCAAAGGAATGGAAGACACACATCCCTGACAAAAAGGCCTTTCCCTGCCAAACTGCCCTGCTTTCCAGGCTGGGGATGCTATGTCTCTTCAAAGAAAGGGTCACCAGAATTTTTAAAATTTGGCAGAACAACATGGCTTTCCATTAGCCTTTTTCTCAACACTAGCTGAACAATTTTGGCTGAAACTTTTACAAAAATTCATCTTGAGGCAGACACATGGCATGGAAAACTTCAATCAGTTAGGCAAAGTTATAAGTGACTGAAGACGGGGCCTGATAATGGGAAGTCTTGGGCAACCTTAATAATAGGCAATAGTACCAGCCTTGCCTATAATTGGGCTTGGCAAAATTCAATTTTTATTTTTAAAATAATTTTGATGGATAATAGTTCACTCTTAATTTTTGTTTGTATTTTTATGTTTTTACATTTTCAGAGTGCAAAGATGTGTGTGTAAAGCATTTCCCCAAGTTTATCCATATAAATGTTCGCAGTTGTGGGAAATTATAGAAGGGGGATGTCAGGCAATGTGGGGTGGAGGGGGCGTCAAACAGAAATTATTTAATGACAGTAGACATGGATTCAAAAAGTTAAAGCTTTATAGCTGTTAAAACACAAATTATCAACAGCACATATCAAAATAAACACAAATATCCTTAAAGAAAACTTGTAAGTTCTCAAGTAGATTTTTCTTAGTTTGTCTATTTGTAAATTTTGATTAATGGAATTTTTTTTTATTGGTTTGTGTGTACAGATAAATTAACATTTATCAGCATTGACCAGTACAAATCTAGTCTTTCCAAGGCAATCTATAATTGCCTTTACCTCAAATGCAGTAGAACCTTAGAGTTATAAACAGCTCAGGAATGGAGGTAGTTTGTAACTCTGAAATGTTTGTAACTCTGAACAAAACATTATAGCTGTTTTTTGTTAAGGTTACAACTAAACATTGACTTAATACAGCTTTGAAATTTTACTATGCAGAAGAAAAATGCTGCTTTCCCTTATTTTTTTAGTAGTTTATGTTTAACACAATATTGTGCTATGGTTTTTTGTGTGTGTGTGTTGGGGTGTGTGTGTGTGTCTGCTGCTGCCTGATTGTGTACTTCTGGTTCTAAATGAGGTGGGTGGTTGATTGGTCAGTTTTAACTCTGAGGTCCTACTGTAGTCCCAAAGTATTATATGTAGCCTGTGAAGTACAATCCAGTTATCTGAGGGTGCAAGGGACACTACAATTTTAGGGTAATTGGGAGGGCAGCCTAGCTAGCAGCCTTTGAACACTACTCTTAGGTTGAGGAACCCTGAGTGCAGTTAGAGCCATCCCACTTCCCTACCAGGTTCCTAGATTTTGTAGATCTGGTCCTGCAGACTCTAGGAGTTGTACATGGTGAGGCCCTGGACCCATGAAGCTTCCAAATTTTGGAGCGCAAATTTTGACTTCCAGATAACTGTTTTTGATTGATCGAGTTTTAGACATCAGAGTCTGACTTAAGCAGTACATACAATACCACTCAGATTCACCTTCCAGTTTTTTATTTTCTCCTGGACTATCTCACCCTCCTATCCCTAAGTTGTAGGTAGGCTTAAAATATTTACAAGAAGTGTGAGAGGCTCATCTTAGAGTGGACTCAAGCTTTTTTGGACAGCATCAATCCTGAAGGGTGCACATATCCCTAAAAATGTGTTGTCTTTAATTTGTTTTGTTGTCTTTCTCTAGATCTCTTTTTGTTTTTGTTGTGTCCTGTGTAACATTTGATTTTGTCCTATGTAACATTTGAAGTGAGGTGACCAAAACAGAATATGCTATTCAAAGAGAGCACAGTTAAGGAGGGTGGGAAAGGCATTTGTTTTTCAACCAGCTCCCTTTTTGAGAAAGATGTGTCTTGTGGCGCTAATTGGAAAGTGTAGTACAGACAAGATCAAAAGTCAGACATTTGAATAGGCTGAATTTGATATCCATGGTTTCCTACAAGGAACTTCGTCCAGACTGACTAGATTAGACAATAGGAGAGGGGAAGGTGGCTCTTGAGGGATCCAGGAACTTGTTGACTTCTTGTGAACTGGTGAGATTTTGTGGAACATTAGCTTTGTTTGGTGTTCAATTGTTTGTATTTAATTCACACTATATTGGTGTAAGTGTTCCTCATTTTTCTTTCTGTGTCTTTAAACACTATCTTTTACCTTGCTGTATTTACCAAATCCAACTTTGTAAGGCTCATTTTCTGTTAAGCTGTAGCCCCTGAATGCAATGTGGCAGTGTAAAGGGACAGAACTTTACTCTGGGGAATTCCCTCCATGTAAGGGGGCTACTTCTGTGACCCCTTCTCTCTCCTCCACCCCCCTTCTTAGGAGCCGGACATGCTGGCCACTTCCAGGGCACAACACAGTGCCAGGACAGGTAGGGACTAGCCTGCCTTAGACCCTCAGCACCGCTGACCAGAGCCACCAGGGTCTCTTTTTTTGACTGGGCATTCTGGTCAAAAACTGGACACCTGGCAACCTTATTCCCATGGCCTTTATGGGGACATGGGAAATGGAGTTCAAGTACTAGCATAGTAAAGATACCCTCATGCCAGGGCCCAGTCAGTTTCCCAAATGGCTCAAGAATATGGTGAATGCAAAAGTAATTTAAAGCTATTTTTTGATCCCATGCCCTGCTGGTATTCACTGTGTCACTGTGCTCAAAATTGAGTCCTGCGTGTGGAAGAGTTTAGATCCCCATTTTCTGTAGTACCCCCGGAACTTCCAAGATATTGCAGGTTGACGTGCCGTAAGTGTTGAGAGGGCAGGATTACCCAATAGTAAGCATACTAGATAGACAAATGCAGACAAAACTACAGAGGTCTTAGGCATTCTGAAGGTCTAGTTTTACCAAATTAAGTTAAATCTAAATAAACCAGGTTTAAATTGAAGTAAGAGTGCCTACAGTGTGTTTTTTATCAGTTTAAAATTGTAGCTTTAAGCAAAGTGGTTCAACTTTGAAAATAGACCAGGCATAAGACTCATCCTTAAGAAATTATCCAGCTCTGGGGGTGGGCGGCGGAGCTGGGCAGTATAGGAACACCACTTAGGCTACATCTACATGACAGCCGGGAACAATACTCCCAGATCGATCCACTGGCGGTTGATTTAGCAGGTCAAGTAAAGACCCGCCAAATTGAAAGCAGATCACTCTCCAGTTGACCCCTGTACTCTACCCCTGATGAAAAGAGTAAAGTAAGTGGACGGGAGAGTTTCTCCCATTGACCCCCCTGTGGTGTAGACCCTGCGTTAACTCAACCTAAGGTATGTCGACTCCAGCAATATTATTCATGTAGCTGGAGTTGTGTAGCATAGGTCGACTTACCATGGTGGTCTAGACATAGCCTGAGTTTCAGTTAAAGATGAGATCTGAGAGGGAGACTCAGCTTGGAAATTGAGCTGCTTCTTGCAATGGTTATTGAAGGTCTGGGAAAGGAAGCAGGGAGAAAGCTGAACCAGAAGCTTGAGTCTCCAGATTCATTGTCAGGAATTTAGGCCGTCCAAGGGCCACACCAAAAAAACCCCTCAAAAACTATTTGATGTGAGGCCAGAAGTCCTCTCCAGCAACTGAATCCCATCAGGAATTCTGTATCCCTCAGCCAAACCTTTGACTAAAGCAGACATAACCAGAGAGGCCTAGTGAGTGAATGAGTGGGGAGAAATTAACAATAGAACAGGAATATCTAATGATTAAGTAAGTAATGGAGAACTTCAAATATTTGGGGGCGGGGCTGTAAAGGGAGATGGGTTTTATTGATTCAGACAGATCATAGAAGTTAGCAGTGACTTCAAAATGTGAAATGTTCCTCAAGGTTAGCCAGGAGGATACTGTACATTGCCATACAACTGTGCCAAGTTACTATCTGACATAAGCCTGGGAGGAAAGAGTCTGGTGGCAGACAAAGCTCCTTTAGGTAACATAGTAAATGCATAACTGTGATAGTCTCCATGCTAACATTTTGGTAATTGTGGCAGATGAGTGATAGTATACAAGGAATTGTGAGACCAGGTAAGTGGTTTGCCATGATTCCTGAAAATGATTAAACTCACTGGCAACGAACTAGAGAAAGATATACAAGCAGTGTTTAGGTTATCCCATGTTATATTAAATGTATTTGGAGAATCACACATTCAAATAAATGTCAATGTTTAATTCCTGGATTGAAAGTCGACCTTTCACAAGCAGGGTGGATTGATTTAAATAATCAATTTTAGTCTTGCTAAAGGAGTTGGCAGATGGGATTGGAGAGCCATTGGCCATTATCTGTGAAAACTCATGGTGATCGGGAGGGGTCCCGGATGACTGGAAAAAGGCTAATGTAGTGCCCATCTTTAAAAAAGGAAAGGAGGAGGATCCAGGGAACTACAGGCCAGTCAGCCTCACCTCAGTCCCTGGAAAAATCATGGAGCAGGTCCTCAAGGAATCAATTCTGAAGCACTTAGAGGAAAGGAAAGTGATCAGGAACAGTCAGCATGGATTCACCAAGGGCAAGTCATGCCTGACTTACCTAATTGCCTTCTGTGATGAGATAACTGGCTCTGTGGATGAGGGGAAAGCAGTGGATGTTATTTCTTGACTTTAGGAAAGCTTTTGATACAATCTCCCACAGTATTCTTGCCAGCAAGTTGAAATATGAGCTGGATGAATGGACCATAAGGTGGATAGAAAGCTGGCTGGATCGTTGGGCTCAATGGGTAGTGATCAGTGGCTCCATGTCTAGTTGGCAGCTGGTATCAAGCGGAGTGCCACAAGGGTCAGTCCTGGGACTGGTTTTGTTCAATATCTTTATGATTGGTATGGCATGGACTACACCCTCAGCAAGTTTGCAGATGACACTAAACTGGGCGGAGTAGTAGATATGTGGAGGGTAGGGATAGGATACGGAGGGATCTAGACAAATTATTGGGCCCAAAGAAATTTGATGCGGTTCAGCAAGGACAAGTGCAGAGGATGGAAGAATCCCATTCACTGCTACAGACTAGGGACCGAATGGCTAGGCAGCAGTTCTGCAGAAAAGGACCTAGGGGTTACAGTGGATGAGAAGCTGGACATGAGTCAACAGTGTGCCCTTGTTGCCAAGAAGGCTAATGGCATTTTGGGCTGTATAAGTAGGGGCATTGCCAGCAGATCGAGGGACATGATCGTTCCCCTCTATTCGACATTGGTGACGCCTCATCTGGAGTACTATGTTCAGCTTTGGGGCCCACACTACAAGAAAGATGTGGAAAAACTGGAAAGAGTCCAGAGGAGGGCAAAAAAAATGATTGGGGAGTTGGAGCACATGATTTATGAGGAGAGGCTGAGGAACTTAGGATTGTTTAGTCTACAGAAGAGAAAACTGAGGGGAGATTTGGTAGCTGCTTTCAACTACTTGAAAGGGGGTTCCAAAGAGGATGGATCTAGATTGTTCTCAGTGGTACCAGATGACAGAACAAGGAGTAATGGTTTCAAGCTGCAGTGAGGGAGGTTTAGGTTGGATATTAGGAAAAACTTTTTCACTAGAAGGGTGGTGAAGCACTGGAATGGGTTACCTAGGGAGGTGATAGAATCTCCTTCCTTAGAGGTTTTTAAGGTCAGGCTTGACAAATCCCTGGCTGGGATGATTTAGTTGGGGTTGGTCCTGCTTTGAGCAGGGGTTGGACTAGATGACCTCCTGAAGTCCCTTCGAACCTTAATATTCTATGATTCTTTTTCACTCCCAATGAGTTCTTCGCTTGGAATGAACTATGCATTGAACTGAACTATCTGAATCTACTGAAATGAAGAAAATATTCTCTCTGCACTTGCAGAAAAGCCTACTGCTGTCAAATGCAGGTTTTAAAACTTCAGCAAATTGTGGTTCCATTTGTGTAGCCAGTGACTTCCACCAGTTCAATGATTTGACTTTCTTTAAAACTTTGGCAACAAGCATATACATTCTGCTTAATCGTATCTTTAATTAAATGATTTAATAGATGATAGTAAGTTTAGGCCTTAACAGAGGTGGTCATAATTTCAACTTAATTTAAAATAGATGTATTTCAAAAGAAAAAAGAATTTAAACTTAAATAGTTTTTAACTTAAAAACAAATACCTTTTTGTAAGCCTCCTCCTCTTGTAAGTCCGCTGTTCTACATTGGCCTCTGGAAAGGACTGGAATAGCAAGGGTGTGGCAGGTTAGACTAAGGTGTGCTGGCAGAGCTGTACTGTTAACAGTCTGTGGCCATTTTGGGAGTATTAAAATGTAGTAAACTCATCCCACAATTTTGGGGAAAGAAAGCAAAGCTTAGTTCCTCAAAAGTGCCACCTGTCTGGATGCATGGAGTTGGAAGGAAATATATACAATAGATAATGGATTTTGAAAAACTAATGCAATCTTGTTCTATCACCTGGCCAGAATTCCTTTCAGCAAGGAGAAACAGTCCAGTCCAAATCCCTTTATTCTAGAAAAAATAAGTTTAAAACAAACTGCCCAGGGCTCTGTACTGTAGGAGGTTTCTGGAGTTTGACAATGATAAAGTGTGTCTTGTGAGCTGTGCTGGCCCATCTGTGGGAGTCTTGTATGGAACCTATCCAGCAATCTGGGGCTTCTGCTTCCAAAGCAATGAATGTGTTCAGTTGCAAAGTGACATCTGCTTCAAAGGAACACGTCTGTAGGATGGAGAAAACTATTTTTCTCTGTGTTCTTTTAGGACTTTCAGTGAGTGGAGAGTAAATTGCATTTTCCGGTGTCCCCACTATATGTCAGAAAAATTTTGGTGCTATCACTGAGACAGTCTCGCCTTTGCTTCCCTTTGTTCTTCTGGCTCCTATGATATTCTGTTAAATTCTGTTCCTGCTAGAATACTTAGAATTACAATCTTGAACACTTGTGCACACACATACAGCATCTCTGCTCTCCTTTCCTGTCTTCCATTAGTATTTAATTTGCTTTTTCATATCCCATCTTTCAAAAGGTCAAATCTTCTTGTTCAAGATGCTTGACAGGTTCTGCTGCAGTCATATGGCGTTTGGGATGAACTGGTAGTGAAATTAGTATACTCCATGAGGAATATCACCAATATTGTCTGCAGTGTGACCTTCCTGCCACTAGGGCTGCAGTTATCCAAAATTAAATTTTGTCATCCAGTTATCGCCGTTAAATTCAGGATGCCATTTAGCCTTATATTGAATGAAAGGAAATCAGCAGCATGCCAGTTAGATTAAAACAAACCCTCCTTCCTGAGGCCTGCCTGAATGTTACCAGTTTAATAAATAAAAAGTCCGAGAAAAGCAGTATGATTCCCATCTCCAAATGATCTAAAGTAAAGGATGAGCCTTAAATAAATCTACCCTTAGAAAATACAGAATACAATTTTGTTTTATTTCTTTATTGTATTTCTCCTTTTCCATTTGGTAAACATTTAACTTCTAATTTGTTTTCTGTCACCCTGGATCAGATTGATAATACCCTTCCCTTACCCTCGCCTTTTTTTGTGCACCTAGCATACATGTGCACAGTTCCAGGAATAGAATTAAACTACTACCTAGCAAGCAGAGAGAGCTCTCACTAGTTTTGATGTGTCCTGCAAAATGGTGGCAACTACTGTAACTTTCTCAATGGAGTGGTAGATTTTTTTTTTTTTTAATAGTGGACTCACGATCCCCACTGAATTTCCATAAGCCTCCTTTTATATATCTTTGAGTGTTCACAAGGCCTGATAGGAGGACTGAAAGGTGCAAGTCATTCTTTGTCAGATCAGGTGTTTGATTTTTAATGGGGTTCTCCAGACCCTTTTCCACCTTCCTTAGTGAGGGGGTCTGTCAATACTAAAGGTGACTGCAGTGAGAGATGGGAGTGGGAATGTAAAATCCAAGCTCTCATCGAGGGTAAAATAAATTACTGCTGCACTTGGAAGTACTTTGCTATGTCCCTTACCATGTTGATGTTAACAGGATCTCTTCCCTTGCCCCCTTGCCTTGCCCCGTGGCCGTAGTTTGGAGTAGTGGCTGCTGCGAACCCTCCTGGAGCCTCAGTTCTGTAGGGACGGAGGGAGGCAGCAAGTGATCGATCTAACAATTCAATACACAGCTTCACTTCCCTGAAATTCTATCTAGGGAGAGAGGTTTTGCCATTTGATGGCTCAGTATTTCATATGGGAGCCAATTCATGCCACGGAGCCGGAGGGAGGGAGAGGGTGTTTCATTAATATGGAACTGGCCATCCAGAGCAGACCAAGTAGCATTCAGATACTTTGGTCAAGAAAAAAGAGCACTAATGGCATATTGTAACCCCTCTCTTGCATTAGAAGGGTCCCTCTGAGATGCAAGTCCCTTTGCCTGTGGAAACTTAGACCTTTCATTTTCTGTTGTTGCTGATTTGTTTGATAAGATTAGGCTTTCAGGGGCATAGCTTCAAGTTGCACCTTCTCTTTGGTTCTTATCCTCCAGGAAGCAGAGACCAAAACCCCACACTTTGTTCTTCTCTCCCCCAGGATCAATTATCCTGGCATTTAGGAAAACACACTAAATAGGGGGCAAAAATAAGGAATAGGAAGCAGAATTTATCCTTTAGATTTCAGAAACTTGTCAGGCCAGTAGTACCAGCCAGAACTCTGTTCCTGTGTGCAAGTGAAATATACCTGAAAATACTTGAGGAGTAGAAAGATGCATTTCTGCAGTAAAATCGGGGTATCTCCTTTGATTTAATCAGCAGGAGGCTAATCAAATCTATGCTTGTGCAACGTGGGTACAGGGATGAGATAGGGGAAGCATGACCAACCTGCTGCGAGGCAGTCGATGGAGTTTTTCTGTCACTTGGATTGTCAGTGAGATGGTGCAAAGAATCACTCACTCCCGTGGGCTTCAAATTCCCTCTTCCTAAAATCCCATCTGAAAGCATTGTTTTTTTTCTCCCCTCACCCTCTAACAGAGGGCAGGTGCCTACACTCCACCCCTTTTGTTCTAGCTTTAGCCTGCAGTCATGATGGCTCATCCTTTACTTTAGATCATTTAGAGATGGGAATCATACTGCTTTTCTCGTACTTTTTATTAAATTGGTAACATTCAGGCAGGCCTCGGGATGAAGGCTTTGTTTTAATCTAACTGATATTCTGCTGATTTCCTTTCACTCAATGTAAGGCTAAATGGGGTCCTGAATGGCTTTTCCTAATATTTATATATCTGTTTAGAGCTTAAATGAGATCTTTCATGACCTGGTGAACAAGTGGTGGTGGCTGAAATATGATCCCTTCCATAAGAAGACTATGAATTCCACATCATCTTCCTGTAATCTAAGCATATCAAAGTCAATGATGATGTAAATGCAGGTATGCCCCATCCCCGAAATATACCTTCTGCTCTCTCAGCATTCTCAGAGGAGCTTTGGACTATCCATCTTGAACTTTAGAATCAGTCAACGTTTTGTGGGAAACCTGTAAGGCCTAAGGCTGATATCTATGGCTCCATGAATATGGCTCTCAACTGGTGTTCCATACACGTTTGCTTCAGAATTTACTGAGGACTGTAGCCTCCAGTACAGGAGATCCCCTTTAAAAAGGAACTTGGTCTCCAAGGAACCAAACCCTGGAAGTATAATCAAGGCCTTGGACAGGAACAGACTTCTAGTTCTGAAAATTAAAACCCAATACATGAAGAAGGTATGCAGACGATGAACTTATTAAACAAATGTATTTTCTGTAGTGTTCTAAAATTTGTTTTCTGCTCATTCTTATTCATGTTTCATGTTTTATCAGCAATTGCAAAGTTCTGTGCAACTGTTACACCCCACAGAGAATTAAGAGCAGGGAGAGGAGATGCTAGCAATAGAAAAAGCACCGGAGTAAACTCAACGTTAAACTAAGGAAGAGGGGTTGTAGCTGAACCTTGCTGACCTGGCACTGAGCTTGGCCCTCAACATGTCTTACTGTTTCAGGATCTACTGTGGAGGAGTAGAGTCTAAAAAAGCTTTGAGGGGACTTAAAGCAATTTATTCTCCCCCAGAACAAGAAAATATCACCTAAAAGTTTGCATCTCACCAGAAGCTGGTGATCGTTTTGTGGTCCCATCCTCCTGGGATTTGGGACACACGTATCTTTCCTCCTTGTGGTGTTTTTGCTGTTTGGAAAGTAACTGAAGCTGTACTCATTAATCTTTGAAGTTCTCAGGTGCCTAGTGGAGGCTTCAGGAAGGAGGGGGGAACAGGACAAGGAGGGGCCATGGCCCTGCAGTATTTATGTTCTCTCTCTTATCCTAATAGACTTCTCGTCAGGATGAATGTGTTCTGAAATATTTATTACCCTGTTTAAATTTTCATTGCTGCAAAGGCAGCGTAGCACCATGGCAGCACTGGTGCCTTAGAAGACAGGTAGGCTACAGGGCTGCTTGGCAATTCCTTTCAGAAATATAAAAATGGAATAAATGTAAGGCATTCCCCCACTGCAAAATTCATACTATCTTTTAGGCTTACCTCTTTGTGTTTCCTCTGAGTACCAGAGGCTTGCATTTGTTCTTAGGTGCATATCCTAGACTCGAGTGTGTCTGTCTTGACTGCCAGATGCTTATTCTTACCCCCAGGCCTATATCCTAGGGTGTGTTGCCTTGTTTAGCCTGGCATTTATATGTAGGACCCACTGGCAGAAAGGCTTTGAGTTTGATGTGGCTCAGCCTCTTGTATTTCTGGTATGGTGGAAGAGTAATGGAAAGAGGAAAAATTGTATCTGCTCACCCTTTAGTACACTGCTGTGGGTGGCAGAAATCTGTTGGGGTTCACAGAGGTGCAGTCTTTGGGAGTTGAACAGCCTTTTAGAGGAGTCTGTAAATACTCACAGAAGCCCTTACATCAGTTTAGCTTACACAAGGATTTAGACCCGTTAAAAGTATGTCTGCATATTAGGAGTTTGCACCAGTTTAACGAGATCAGTTTTTAAATTGGTCTCATTAAACTGGTGCCCTTTTCTAATATAGACCAGACTTTAGCAGGGTGGGGATAGAGATGAGCATCTTGCCTTTGGAAAGCTTGTGGGGGCTGTTCCATCTGAAGGCATCAAGGCCTATGTTTACTGAGACCTTGCTGAGAGAGTGGACGTGTAGAGAAGATATCTCTAGGTGGGCTGCATCTCTGAGCAATGTCTGTGCGTGACATAGGGCAGAATTCTGTGCAGGCTTGTGGGTTACAAGGTGATGTATGATAAACTGAGGTTTCTCCTCATCCAGGTCTACAAAGAGATTCCACAGTGAGGTAGAAATTTCTTACAAGTACGTTTGACATTCATAGAGGTTTAAAGCCAGAAGGGACTGTTAGATCATCTAGTCTGACCACCTGCATATTAGAGGTCAGTACATTTCACCTAGTTACTCCTGTATTGAGCCCATAACTTGTATCTGTCTAAAGCATAATTTATGTTTAAAGCATGTGTTCTATAAAGGCATCCACTCTTGAGCTGAAGACCCCAAGAGATGAAGAATCCACTATTTCCCATAGTAGCTTGTGGCAGTGATTAATCCCACTTGTTAAAAATTTCTGCCTAATTTCTAGTTTGAATTTGTCCGGCTTCAGCTTTCAGCCATTGGTTCTTTTTATGCCTTTTTCTGCTAGATTAAAGAGTCTTTAATACCTGGTATTGCCTCCCCATGAAGGAATTTATACATTGTAATCAAATCACCTCTCAATCTTTTTGATAAATTAAATAGATTGAGCTTTTGAGGTTTCTCACCCTATGGCATTTTCTCTAGCTCCCAAATAATTTTTGTGGCTCTTTTCTGTAACCACTCCAGATTTTCAACATCCTTTTAAAAACTATACTTGGTATTTCAGTATCAGTCTCACCAACGCTGTATAAAAAGGTAAAATCATCTCACTACTCTCCTGCTTGCACATCCAAGGATCACATTAGCTCTTTTGTCACAGTATTGCGCTGAGAGCTTATTGCACGGAGTTGCTTTTTCACTATGCTTTTTCACAGTCAATGCTTTCCAGAATACAGAATGAAACCTTCCTTTAGAATGGAAATGTGGTCTTGGAACAAATGAATAACAGAAGGCAAGAGGAAGCTAGATTAGCTAGAGGAGCCAATCTGGATTCCTCAGCCACCAAACTCCTCAAAAATAACATGCCAAGTCAATCACAGATCTCCTTCGCCACTTCTCTCTTCCATCCGCACCCTCATGGCAGATTGTTGCAGTATTGTTGCTTTGCTATTGAGTCCTGGCATTTAAAACACAGAGGAGAGTCTGGTTTGCCTTGGCTAGGATTGTGTACATCTGATCCAGTCTGGTTGCAGTTGAATTCTCTCCATGCGCAGCACGAATTCATATGGTCCCGTGGTATGTGTAGTCTGCAGTGAAAGGGATATGAGGCTGACAACTTTAGCTTCTCGTATAATGTAGAATCTCAAGAAGAGTGGTGCTTTATATATAAATACTCTCTATGCATTCCCCCACATCTCATCTCCATAGTCGTGTCTGTACATACAGCTCCTCACTGTACTTTCTGCCAGCTCTGCAGTTCCTTCCAAGGCATTCAAAACCCTACCAATTGATTGCAGATGTTTTTCCCTTTCCCAGCATTCCCTCCTTTCCCTTCTCGCGTCCTATCCAGCTGGCAGCTGAGCCAGCACTGCTGCTCTGTCCTTGGTTTTCATTCTGAGGTGCTGAATTTGGGGAAGGAGGTGCAGGCAAGGGGGCAGATTTTGCTAGCCACTGTAACGGGGGAGTCAGAGTTGATTTTGTTATGTAAGTGAAATTAGACATTTGACCGGGCTTTGAGTCGTCCTTAATGTTTATGTCCATCCTTGTACCATCAAAATCGCGGTGTAGGCAAAGTTACTGCTTACACAGTTCAGTAGCACCCTACTTTCCTCTTTCAGCCACGGAGAAAGAGACCAGGAAGCCTGGCTTCTGGTTGCAAAGGGATCTTCACAATTCTTTCCAGAGAAGCACCAGTGTGAGAGGTGCATGAGACTCCCATTGCAGGCAAACACGTGCAATAGGCAAGGTTTTGAAAAATCCACATGCCTGTAATGAGTCGGAATTTTTCTGGGTGAAAGGCATAAGCTTCTCTAGGATTTAAGCTGTAACTAAAAAGAAAACCCATCTAGTTTTTACTGTGATGTCTTCCTATATCTGAAGCGCTAGTTCCAGTGCCACTTTTGGGGAATCTGGTTACTCCCGCTGTGAAGTAGCTGGGATGGGGTGCCCCAATCACTGCTTGTAGGAGTATGGTGCCCATGGAGGGCTGTCATCCTCCCTACTCTTGGAGCAGAGGTATCTGGAATGGGTGGCACTGTTTAGAGCAGGAGACCGAGCTTGTGTTGGCGGTGACCCCGGCAGCACAATCATGTCATTCCACCAAAGAGTTTTGCTTTCTCCACTCCATTCCCACACCCAGACAACTTCATTTAGCGGTGTGATGTTGGGGAAAGAGTGGACTCAGAAAGTCATTTTGAAAGCCACTGGTGGTATATCCTGTATCTGCCCATTTCATGTATGGGGACCCCTTATCCTGAGTCTGCTGCTACCTTGTGTTGGTTGATTTAGGTTCTGGTCCGGAAGGGAAACCTCAGCTTCCAACCATCCCAGCAGAGGACTCTGCTTCTGTGTGGGGACCCTCCTACCACTTCAGCAGAGGTCTCTGTGAGTCAGCATTAAATGATTAAAGACCACTGACCAGCATTAATTTATTTCTGAGGTGTGCCAGTGATGATAGATTTTGTTGGTGAGGCAGTTAATACAGAGTTCAGCAGCAGTAGACCCAGGGTTTTGGAGTCCAGCAGTGGAGGGTACCAATCCACTGGGAAAGTGGTATGGTTCAGAGCACAGGTGTATTTTCAGCCTGGTGATTAGGCTTAGTTCTTGGCTAGTCACCTTGCTCACTGGGGGAGGGATAGCTCAGTGGTTTGAGCATTGGCCTGCTAAACCCAGGGTTGTGAGTTCAGTCCTTGAGGGGACCATTTAGGGATATGGGGCAACAATCTGTTGGATGATTTAACTGGGGATTAGTCCTGCTTTGTGCAGGGCGTTGGACTAGATGATCTCTGGACATCCCTTCCAACCCTGATATTCTATGACCTTGATCGATCGGTCCATCAGCCATCACGGAGAGAGCACCAATCACAACGCATCAGACATGTTGTCCTAGCCAGTCCTCCAGTTACCTGCTGGCCAGGCTGTTAATAGCACCAAACACCTGATTGCCATATCGCACAGCAGCCTAGAACTCCTGAGCGATCCGCCAACCACAGCCTCCCAAGCATCTGGGATTACAGGTGTGCACCACCACACTGGGTTACTTCTTGGCTAGTAAGTATTAAATATACATATCTATTTTCAGATCTTAGCTATATCCACCAGGAAGTCTCTCCACAGGTACTGAGATCCTCGTGATTAAGTTGTTGTCCGTTTCAGCATAGACTGCTTGAATTTGTGCACAGGGATAGAGTGAAGGTTAACTAGTGTTGGGAACAGTGATTGTCAGGGTGTTTGCTGTATTTCAGGTGTTGAAAGTAAAGATCTATTTTCTTCCTTCTCCACAGCACAGGGATTTGGCTTCCTTCTATATGGTGTGTTTAAAAAGAAATCCAGGGGATAAATTTCATATCTCAGATTCCTTTTTCCTGTCTCCATTAGAAATGTTAAGACTTATAATTCTCATGGTGTTCTGAAAAACCAGTGCTAGAACCAGTGGATTCTGTTGGTTAGACAAAGCTCAGATGAGCTCAAGCATTTTTACCACATTGCTGTTCACTATTAGATGATAGTGATAAAAATGCTTGAATATATAGGACGCTTCTGTGAACTACAGCTTCCATGAGTGGAACTGCACTACTATGAATTACAGGCCTGAAAAATTCCAGTGTAAACAAAGCTGCTGTGTTGGGGAGAATAAATGTCTGCGCCTTCAGACAAAAGAATCTGTAATACTATGGTGGTAGTAATACCTACCTAGTGCACGGTACTTTACAAAGGAGGTCAGTATACCCCCATTTTACATATTGGGAAACTGAGGCACAGAGGTGAAGTGATTTGCCCAGATCACCCAGCAGGCCAGTGGCAGAGCTAACAATAGAACCCACATCTCCTGAATACTAGGTCAGTCCTCCGTCCTGTCTCCTTTTATCCCTTGCAGTTTAGTGATGGTGAAAGGTGCTAGAGGGACAGCCTTGGGTGATGAAGGCCTCTGTTTCTGGAACAGATATGGTGGCAGTGCAAGCTTTCCATACCCTCCATTTAACCCTCAATGGTGTTGCGTCTCATTTTTGTGTTGTGGGTACCAGCCAGCTAAGGACAGAACAGAAAGTTAATTTTGACAACACTTGTACACATTGTCATTCTAACTGAGTTGTTAAAAGCTGATTTCAGGCCCCTTGCATGCCCTCATCCCTTTGCACCTACTCCACTGTTGGATGATGATAGATTTTGATCACTTCCAACAAGAACCACATGGAAATAATGATATAGAGACAAAAGGCTTTGTGTATCATTTCCAGTCCCCTGAACCCATCCAGTTTCCCCAATATGGGGCTGTGGTATGTATGCCGAGTTCCACTCTTCGGGGCAACTGGGATATGAGGCTGGCGCCAGGTGGGGCTGGAGTTATGCTCTCAGTATGTACATGTAAATGGCCAATACTGCCTCTTGACTTTGAGTCCTATATAAGTGAGATATTTGAAAAGCCTCTCTTTGAGTGGTAGTGGTGCTTGAATTACCTTTTTCCATCATGACATCTGAAACCTACTTAGAAGAGACTTCCATTTCTCTGTGAAGTACTGAAGGCTGGAGTCCCCTGTCCAAAGCAGTTTCATCAGTTTGTCTTATGGGTTTCTTGAGAACAGTGTTAGAGCTACATAAGAACTTCCTTCCTTCCTGTATATATAGAGACAAGTTCCCGTTTCTGCTCATTGTCTCATTTCCCAGTTGGCTACCAAGCTGGGATCTGGGAGATCAACAGTGTTTGAGCAATACTGTGACACCTTGGATTTTGAGTGGTAGGGCTGCAGGCAGCCAGGAGATTTTTTGTTCGTTAGTTCCTGTCATTTCCCCAGAGAAGAGGAGAAGGAAACAGGACACAGTCCCCAGAAAGGAAAAGCGTCTGATCCTGAGTTGATAGGATGGATATTTGAGGACTTATCCTGGGGAGAAGGGAGATACGTAATTCAGGCTAGATCTCCTGCCCTGTTGTTTTATCAGATACCAGAGACCTAAATATAAAAGCACTGCTAAATAAGGCATTCTTTCACAATTAGCATGACAGTGTTCTTGTTCAGGTGCAAAATACCTTTGCCAATGAGGATGATGGGGAAGTGAATTTTTATTTTCCTTACCCATCAAAAAAAATAAATGGCTCCTCTGAGGCAAATGGGAGAGTAGAATATTGCAAGACTGAAATAATATGTAAGAACATGCAAGTGATTCTTTCTGCTCTTTTTCCTTGACTTCTCTGTTCTTGTGAGCTTCACTGAACCTTGGAGTCCATGCAAAAATTCTAAGGCTCATGCTTGGGTTTGAATAGTACAGTATTTATAGGAAGATACATTGCACTTTGAATATGAATCCCCGTTTACATATTTGGGATTAGGAGGCAGTGCTAAATCTTCTCTATATACAGGTTTGCACTAGATTAATAAAGGTGTGTGTTTAAACAGATTTCGTTAACAGAGTACAAGTTTGTGCATAGATGCGTTTTGTGTTTTTTAAAATTTTAAGAGTGTCTTATTTTGGTTTAGCTTAATCCAATTTTAAAAATGAGCTGGATAAACTAGCCTCAAACTGAAACAAGAATGTCTACACACAAATTGTACCCATTTAACTAAACTGGTTCAAACCCACACCTTTAATTAAACTAGTGCAAGCCTATGTATAGACAAGGCCAGGGGTAGGTAGTCAATTTTTTTGTCCAGGTCCAAATTTCTTGGTCAAGATTATGGTCAAGGTCTGGATGCCAGAGAAACATTTTTTACACCACAAGTACCCCTGTTCAACACATACAACACTGTGCAATATATCCAGGGCCTATGTTGTTTTTTTACTGCATTAAATGAAAAAAAATAGCCATTGCATAAACCTAAAAATAACCTCCAAGAAAGATGTAATATATCTGAGACATTGAGAATTACTCAGATAAAATGTCAAACAGATGCAGATATTTGTGGTCAAAATCCATATGCTTTGTTTCGTAGTGCCGTTTGATGTTCCCGTTTTAACAGCATTCACTGTCTCTGTACAAATTAAACATACTAATTAACCCTTTGGGTGTTGTGGCAAAGTAAAACAATAAGCATCAGTCCACTCTTCTTTAAATGAACGGTTTTCAGTGTCAATTTTCGTTTTCTTTTTTGGTTGCCATTTTTAAACAGTGTCGAAAGCACCAGAGTTGGGACTAGCTTGGTTCACCTTTGCTCCTCCTGCAGTTCTTGAGGCTCTTTACCGCTCTGAAGCCCCGAGACCTGGCACGATTCCAGGCAGGGCTGAAGCCACAGTTCCTGGCGGGGCTGAAGGGGTGCAGGGAAGAAGAGGAGAATAGGGAGAGGCGCAAGAGCCCTCTCCGTGTCCCAAGAGTAGAGGGAAGGGAAGAGAAGAGCAGAACGGCCACAAACCACTGAATGCTTTCCTCTCTCCTGTAAAAATGGTGCCTGCTGAGGGGCAAGGGCGAAGAACACCGCCTGCATCAGTCCTGATTGCCAGCCAGGGAAAAAACAGCCAATCAGAAGAGGTTTTCCACAACAGGAAATATGCAGCCTCAGCAGCTTGGGTGGAATTGGGGACATTTTAATTGCAGGGTCTGTGCCCCAGGTGTACCATTTTAGATTTTGATTGGGGTGGTGGATAGCATTCCAGGAGCTACTTTGCTGTCAGCCCTGGGCACCTCCCGCTGTCATGGTTTAAATTCAGGTGCACCAGATTAGAACTGGAGAAATGTTTGGGAATGCCCCTGTCTCTCCTCCCAGGCTGAAGCCTCAAGTTCCCGAGAGCCTCCAGTGAGGTTGAAGCCCCAAGTCCCTCTGTGCCTCAGGTGGGGCTGAAGCCCTTCAGGAAGCATGCCAAGATTTGGTCTTCAGCCCTGTCACAGGGTCTGCACAGGGTTCTCTGGCTTCCCCTGTGCCCTGGATCTTCCAGTAATAAAGGGTTCCACACCCTCTTTTGGTGTTTTCCAAGTGTCCTTTATTTACAGTGCAGATTCAGTGGTTACTGTGCCAGAAAAGTGCTCCTCTTGTCCCCCAACAGTTGCCTTGGCCGTCCTGGATCTAGAGTCTCCAGGGCCCTGAGGCACTTTGCCCTCAGCAAGGAGACAGAGCAGCTCCCCTGTCCTCCTCCTGGCCTGCCTCCTTACTGAGTAGGGCTCAGAGCTTTTCTAGCCCTCTCGGCTCCTAGCCCCAGTTGTACCCGTTTAGCCCAGCCTAGTGCTGTGTGCTAGCCCTCGTTAGAGCTCGCAGCTGGGCTCCCTGCTGGCCAGTTCCAGCCTCTGGCCCTTCGGCCAGCAAGCAGGATTTATCCTGCAGGGGCAAGGCAGTAATGGGGTTTTTACCCTAGCCCTGCCACAAGCCTCCTCAGGAATCAAAGTGTCTTCCCCATTGGAAGCACCTCGGGACTGAAACGCAGTCCTTCATTCCACTGAAATGGCTTTGTACCGTGGGCCACCTGTTGAGTACCCCTGGATAAGACCTTAATTTCAGGAAGAGATAGGGGGAGTTGCTGCCATTCCTACAGTGACAGGCCTCAGAATCTTTACCCTCCCATCCTGTCATGTAGCTGTTCTGCAGCTGGCTCATGCTACAAGTACTAGATGTGCTTCCTTTGGCTGCTTCTCCTTGACAAGAGGTGAAATTCAAAAGCTTTGATTTTATTATTGGACTCCCCTGCTCTGATATTTTACATCTGATGTCATGCTAAAAGGAAAGAGGCTTTGACAGGGCAGTGTCATGCTCCTGAGTCTTCAAGAAGAAAGTGCTTGGAGATCTTCATCTGGTTGACACTAAAACTGTCATGTGTGCTCAGTGCCTTCCTCTGTGGGCTTGTCTTACTATATCTCTATCTCTCTCATCTCTAATCTTTGGCCTCCCTGTGTGTGTGTGTGTGTGTGTGTGTAAATACTTTTTTAGATCCAGGCTATAAATGTTAGTTCTTTATTCTAGGCTATTCTCCAGAGTAAAGAAAAAACTATTATAGCCTGAATCACAATAGCCTCTACAAACATGTTAATTACCTCAAGTTCACAGGCAATCAGTTACCACAAGGTTTAGTGTAGACATTACAATTGAGAACAGTGCCTTGGCTTTTGCTTGGTGGCTTGTTTTTGTTTCTTTGTTTTGCTTGATTGGTTGTTTTTATTTCTTACACCTTCCTAAAGCATATGATGCTTGCTATGTTCATAGAGGGTACTGGATTAGATAGACAACTGATCTGATCCAATATGACAGTTTTTATGAGCTTCTCTAAATACACAAGTTGTACTGCTTTAATTCTACTTTTATAGTTAAAGTGATACAACTTCCCTTGGGTAGTCAGTTTGGTCGGTATAAATGTTCTTAGATCAGGATAGCTTATTCCCATACAGGAAGGAGAGTGAGCTGTACTGGCGTATGGCATTGTTATACCAGTATAACTGTATTCATCCTATGGGTTTTACTGATATAACTATTAAAAAAAAATTTCATACAACCAACCAAAATGGTTGTACTGGTATAAAAAAGTGTGTAGACCAGGTCCATGTTTTTCTAGTAGTTGCGCTCCATTTTAGTGTTGTGATCTTGGATCACCACCTACTGACTGCCAAAGGAATTTACCTAATTAACATTGAAATGAAGAGTAAAGTAGTTTAGTAAATATTCAAAGGAATGTCCTCAGCTCCACATCTCTATAAGCTATTACATTTCTGTAAAGGCTGATCTAGATACAGTTTTTGCACTGATTTAACTAAATTTCCTGATGTAAGCTGTACCAGTGTGAGCTGATACAAGTGTCCACACAAGGGATTTGATCAATTAAACTAAAGCAAATTTTTAAGCAGTTTTAGATAAATCGTTTAAATGCATGATTATATAGGATCTAAGATGGGAAGCGGGTCTCTGTCTTTAGTGTTCTACTTGGCCTCCATAGAGCCAGGCGCTACTCTGAATCACACCTTACAAGCCAAGGGGATTGGGTACAAGCTGCATCTAGTTATGCTAATCCCATATCCCTTTTGTGCTCTGACCGCTGTTTCAGCTATGTTTCTGAACAGAGCCATAGCTTTCTTATAAGCAATGGAGGTGTCAGGAATCTGTTCATCTCTTCTGAGAGGGAAGTTGGTTTGAGTCTCTACCTGGTTGTGGACTCAAATTAGAAGGAGTGAGCAGAATTTTTTCTTGTGCTGAACTGCAAGTTAAAAAGTACCTTACACTGTGTTTAAAGAAAACGGTTTGTATACATTTAGTTACTGTTTGCCAAGCTATCACTGCACTTGGAGGGCTTGTGGCTGTTCGTGAACAACCCGTCCCTGTTCGGCTAGTCTGGAATGGCTGTCTGCAGAAGAGAGTTTTAAACACTCTATTGCTGACAAGACACTCAAGACAGTTTGTAGAGAGGATGGGTAAACATTGCAGTTTGTCTATCCATCCACAGCTCTCCTCCTGCTCATGATTGTTAGGACTTTTGCATTTCTTCATGTCGTTCAGACCTAGGAAGTGGGAGAATCAGATTGCTTAAATGCTGCTGTTAGAATTGTTTTTACATTTTAGGAAGGAAGGTGAGGAGCCCAATCCTGGCAGTTTCTATATTTGAATTGTGATTTCAGGTCTTGTTGGTGTTTCCTGTGCAGTACTTAAAAGATGTAAAGTGTTCTGTACATGTTAAGAATTAGTAGTAGTAAAATAATGGAACAAGTATTAAGAGGTGAATCTCGCTGAGCATCTAAATGATAAGATAACAATAATGAAACTTACAGATAGTGTAATAGAAGGTATTACGAGCACTAGTGAGGGCAGAGAAATAATACGAAGGGATCCAAAAAGATTAGAAATATGGGCAGAGAATAATGAGATCAGGCAGGAAATGTGTAAGTGGATACATCTGGAGAAAAATAATATACAGATATTCAGTAGGAGGGAGAAACCTGGATAAGAATACTGGTGCAAGATAGTAGGAAACGTCAAATTAATAATGAGTTGGCAATAGCATGGCAGCAACACAAGCCTATGTGCCTTTGAACTGCATTACTTTGACATGAAGTCACAAAGCAGGGTGGTGACAGTCCCCTCTAAATGGCTCTGGGACAACTTCATCTGGTGTACTGTATTCAGCACCAGAAATTGATTGAAAAATTTGTGAAGTTCAGAGAGGATGGTAACAATCATAATTGGATTTATGAGGCAAGATTAAGATCTAAATATATATGTGTTGTCTAAGCATCCACCATGAGGCTAGAAGGGACATAGTATTTTAACTCTTAAAATGTTTGTAAGTGACTAAAAGTGGGAGCGTAGTTATTTAGGATGGTACAAGTGGATGTAAGATGGGAGGAAAGGAATACAATGAAATTAAGAGGAAAACAACTTCTGAAAATGAGGTCGTTAGGTTTGCAAGATAGTCTTTTTGTGTCATTTTAAAACCAGATTAAATAAAACAATAGAGTGTGTCCTGCAGGGAAAAATTCTGCCTTATCAAGAGGATAGATTGTGTGACCTCATAGGTCTTGTTCATAGAATCCTGGAAATGTAGGGCTGGAAAGGACCTCAAGAAGTCAAGTCTGGCCCCTGTGCAGTGACAGGACCAAGTTAAGTTAGACCATCCTTGACGGATGTTTGTCAAACTTGTTATTAAAAGCTTTCTAATTAGTATTCTGTTCTCTGTGTTAGAAATACTGTCAACTTGAAAGCTGGTCCAGTTAAAAATAAATAAGTTAATAGTTTTAGATACTGCACCTTCCCCGGAGTCCTGCTGCCAATTTTTGTAGTTTTACAATCATAGTTTCCTATTTTGTTCCTATTTTAAAAACGGAAAAACCTAAGCAGTCATGGGGAACTGACTTGTATTGAAACTAACTATAGACAAAGAGCTGTCAAAGGGACAAGGAAAATAATTTGAATATTTTTTCAGTTTATTTTTCTCTAAACTTTACTTGTAATAATCAGAGATGTTGTCTCTCACAATGATAGGTTTAAAAAGTTCTAGACAAAAGCATAATTAAGTTGATGGTGTTTCTTTAACATCTTCATTTAAAAATAGTCTTCAGGCCTATCTTCATTTAAAAAAAATAAACTTGTTTGTTGTATTAGTTTAGATTCACTTAAAGGTTCAAAGACAGGGAACTTGTCAGGGTAAGGGAAGCAACTGGGTAGAAATTAAAGCATGGTGGGGCTACCACTCTTGTGGGCTTTTGGGGAAAACCTCGCATTGCACAGATAATGCATTGAGTGAGTCTACACTGGGAAAAAATGGAGCTATATTCCAGTAGCTGTAGGGTTACCATATTTGAACTTTCAAAAAAGAGGACACTCCATGGGGGTGGGGGAAGGGTAGTCCCGCACCCTCTCCGCTTCCTCCCACTTCCTGCCCCCTGAATGCTCCCCTCCCCCAGAACCCCCAGAGCAGGGAAGGGGCTCTGTCTGCTGGAGGCCCTTATGCGAGTGGCTCAGTCTGGCCTGGCCGCCCTGTCAGCTGCTCTGCATTGGGAGGGAAATCCCGAACCTTTTTAGATTTTTACAAATTCCTCCCGGATGCCTATTTAAAAACCAAAAAGCCGGACATGTCTGGGAAAATCCAGACATATGGTAACCCTAAGTAGCTGCCAGTAGTGGTGCACCCAGTTTCATGACATGGTGGTAAAAACTTGTGAGCTGTGTCTATGAATTTAACCGTGGTGCAGTGCAGCTGCACTGCTGCTGAAAGTTGCTGAACCATGCCTACTAATTTTTTTCTTTCTGTGGTAAGGCTTCTGAGTCCTGTTTCTGCAACCAGCCGTACTTATATGCAGCTTTGTGTAGGGACTGGACTTCAGTAAGTGAAACTGCCTTTGTGGTTCCATAGGGTCCATGGCTGCAGCTCTGCACTGCTAAATGGTGGTGAATGCCCTTCTCTCACCTTCTTCCCAGCTAGAGGCGTGCATGATCATGTAGCCCACTGGGGACACAGGCCAGATATACTAGTGTCAGAACAAATTTGGGATTCAGCCAGCATCTGAATGACCTGTGTTGGCTGGAAGTGCATTGAATTTATCATTGTTTCATTCGCCCTGAAATGGAAGCTGCAGGCACTTTGATAAATGGATTGAAAGATTTGTCCAGTTTCAGCGGTGCTCCCTTCAGTGTCTCTGTATTCTCTGCTGAAAGACTACTGTGTAATTTCCTGTAGCAATTACCCCTTGGTGAATCCCTTCTCAACAGAGATCCCTTTGCCTCATCTAGTGAAAAGACTGCTTTCCCTTTTGTCAATTGATTTAAACACACCAAAATTACAACAGGCTCTACTACCTCAGGGTGTTGTGGGAGAAGGACCCATGTCTGGAAAAGCAGGCGAAATTTAAAATCGTGATTACAGTACATGACAGTGGTAAGCAACCTCCTAGCCTGAGATTATTCCTTGGATTTTTCTGTTGGGGTGATGGGTTCAATGGAAACAGCAATAGTCCAGTCTTCTAAGGTCAGAGAGACTTGACTGTCATGGGCTGTTCTTCCTTTACCCCAAGTGACTGAATTCTTCCTTAAGGACATGTAGATGAGCCCTGCAGTTGGACAGAGTGGCTATAATGATGATTTTTGAAGTGCTAGGGCCCTCTGGAGCCATGGCAATGTGGGATTTTTACCCTCTTCGGGATAACTTTTGTCTGGTGGAATATCTGTTTAATAGACAACCAGCTGGGCATCACATGGTGCCAAAAGCTGCTAAAAAGCCCATTGTCCTAGCACAGAAATCTCTGTGGGATGCCCTGAGTTGAGGGAGGAGTATAGTTAACAGATAACGATGCTAATGATTGGGAGAGAGCAAGTGCTACAAGCCTGTATTCTCAATTCTCAGTTCCCCATGGCTCCTGTCTGTCTTCTGAGGAGTAGACAAGAAGCATGAATTCCAGTAATTGAGTATCTGGGTAATCTGTTTTGCACAGATCTGTCCTGGAATGCAAATCTCTGCTCTCTTTTACTAGAGTATAGTAGCAAGGAAGCTGCCCTAAGCAGAAGTGACAGAGTCCTGTGGCACCTTAAAGACTAACTAAAGTATTAGAGCATAAGCTTTCGTGGGCTAATACCCACTACTTCGTCGGATGCATGCAGTGGAAGTATCCAGGGACAGGTATAAATAGGTAGGCAAGAACCAGGTTAAAGATAACTGGGTGGGTCCAATGAGGCTGAACCAGCTGTTATCTCTAATCAGGGAGGGTGAGGTATTCCCTAAGCAGAGGTACTTGGGGGCAGTGCCATGAGGATGCAGTTTATCACAAGAAATATCTTAACTGTTAGGAGACTGGGAGAAGTGGGGTGTGCCAGCCAAGTACACTGGCATTTTATAGGGGTGTTAGGATCAATGCTACCTGCACTGGGATGCTGGGAGCTCTCAGGAAAAGTCAGAAAGAGAATTCTGTTCCATAATTTGGGCCTGAGGAGGAGATGCAAGCCAGTCAGGCCCCGAAGATACACTTTACATGACTTAGTGATCCTGTGATAGTTCAAGGGTGTGTAGGTCCTGAGCCCCAAATATGGCCCCTTCATTCTACCCAGTATCCGCAAAGCTGCAAAGCAAACTTAAAAAATGAGAATCTGTGCTCTCAGGGGAGGAGTGTTCCTTCTGTATAAAATACAATAGGGGACTTGTTTGGGTAGTAGTGTAGTGACAGTGAATGGGATACTGAGCTGGGCTGGATTGACACCTGTTTACTCTTCTTAGATTGGACTGCTGGTCCATCATTTGTAGCCTATTAAATCCATTTTCTCCTTTCCTCTTCTCTAGGGTAACCAGGAGCCAACAGCCACTCCTGATGCAATGGTCCAGCCATTCACCACAATTCCGTTCCCACCACCCCCACAGAATGGGATCCCCACAGAGTATGGGGTGCCACACACTCAGGACTATGCAGGCCAGACCAGCGAGCACAATCTGACACTCTACGGAAGTACGCAGGCGCATGGAGAGCAGAGCACGAATACACCCAGCACGCAGAATGGATCTCTTACGGTACGCAGTGTCTGTTTCAGAGTGGGAAACCCAAAACATTGCCATTCATACAGTGATTTTCATGAAACTGTTTTAAGTTAGATTACTTGATGGCTCTCTTCCATGCCTAATGTCTCATAAGTGCGTAAATAATATTGCTCTCATATCAGAGGTGGGCCACTTGTACCCCAAAAGTGAGAGAATTATGAAGGCCCAATGGCTTTCACATCCCAGTGCAATGCTCCTTCCTTTCCCCTCGGATATACTCTCTTGATAAATTTGTGTTTGTGAAGAGAGAAGTATCCCTTCAGTCGCAACAAGGAGCAGCAATAGTTTATGATGGCTTTCTTAAACATTGTGACTGAACTGTAGCCCCGAACAGTCATTTATGGATGTCCAGCCTTTACAAAGGGGCTAACTACTTTGAGTTAATTCGCAATCAAATTAAAAAAAAAAACCCTGAGTGAAAACAAGCCTTAAAAGGCTGAAATTATAGATAGGATTAGAATTAGTAGATACAGATGAATTATCCCAGTTCCGGGAGGTGGTGGAGTGGGGGAGACGTTTTGGGTTTTTGAAGATGGCCACGTGCATGGGGAGCCCAGGAGGGCAGATCTAGGCAGGAGACATCCTTTGGCTGGTATGCAGCCATTTACTGAACAAAGACTTTCACCTATTTCCTTGTTCACTTTCATCTTCCCATAGCCTGTAACTGGAACTGGACAACATGCTGGCAGATTATCCCAGGGAAAGCTTTATCCATCCCTTAAGCCACTTGTTAAGATTTAACTTCCTAATAAAGAGCCTTATGGTGAGAGCCTTCAGTGCAAAGGGATGGATTTAATCTGCTAATGCTTTCAATTTTCCTTGTAGTTAGGTGCTTGGCTGCTAGAGATTATTTTTTCTCCTTATAAGCACAGAGTGAATTTAGTGCCAGCAATTGGAAGGACTGATATAGTGCCAGCTCAAGTGTGGATGGATGCACAAGCATGTAGTGCCCTTCACTCTGTGATGGACCATGGCTGCACTGTTGGCAGCACTGGTCTTGACCTTGAGAGATGCTTCGAGCTCTGGTGTTCACAAGATGAATGGATTGTCTCTCAAAGCTGTACAGAAGGAAAGTGTGTAAGCCTGGTAAAGTACATTGACCATGCTTTCAATTCACTTCAAACACCTTACTAAGCCACAGGGCAATGCAGTCATGGTCAGTGACAGATCATGATTGGAAATGAAACCCAAGGCAAGTGCAGAGCCATAGGGTTTAACCTTACCTTAGCCATAGGGTTTATACTCTAGCCTTAGGGTTTAGGCATAGGGTTTAACCTAACCTTTATGACACTGAGCTGTCTGTCCCATGTCTCACCCACCCAGTGAACACAACACAGGAACTGGAATTTTAGTTTCCTGCCTGGCAATGCAAAGCAATACTAAGCACTATCAGCTCAGAGATGGAGTTGGATGTTGGGAATTCAACCTAGATCTCGTGCATGGCAGTGCAGAGTGCATCCTAGCTTGACTGCTTTTTCCATGCGTTTATGTTCCTATCTTTGTCCAGATATTAAGAATGTTTTTTTAAAATGGGAATGAATAATGTGAGCCTTGACCCTGGACACAAGCTGCTGCCAGCCCTCCTGTTCCTCTTCCATATTAGGAACCATCTCCACTGCATTGCAGGGAAGAGCTCTGTGTTTCATCGACTAATACAAGCTCCAGAGAGCCAAAAGAACAAGAATAGGAGTCCGCATATGTGCTCTGACAGGGTGAGGCAGTGGTACTTAGTAGCCAAAGAGGAGAGAATAGAAGCTCTTGTGGGAGGGAGTATGTTGCTGGGTGCCTGCTGTGAGAGGGAAAATTGTTGTCAGGAGTCTGTGGAGGGAGTGTAACTGGGAGAGGTTGGATGATAGGTTGGCTAGCATGTAATTTTTGTACCAACTACTGGGAACAGTTGGCATGTCTGCTCTAGCCATTTAACATAGTTAAAGGTGTGCAAGTGAACACTGCAAAGTACAGTGCACAGAACTGGAGCTGGCCAGGAAGGGGAAAGGTAAACTCCTTCAAGAAAACACATGAACACATTAGTGGTGACAGTGTTGGCCAGGATTATTAAACCTGAAAGGATTCCAGTTGGTGGTAAGCCACTATGTATTTCATGGAAATCCAAGGGGAGTGAACAAAGTAGCCGAGGGCTTTCCTAGCCTATGTCTTACATGCTTTGGACCTTGAATCTTTCTGCACTTATCCCTTTCTATTCCTCTAGTGGCATTTTAGTGTATGAAGCTCTTTAGATTCTGTGGAATATGGGCCTTGGGGTGTATTTGCTTTTAGCTTTACTCTTTGCTCAATATACTGAACAGTCATATGGTCACTGAGGGAAACTCATTGTATTGTGGTGTTAGTAGGAGGCTTAGTTACTCAGGCCAAAGGTGGGTGTTAAAATACAACACACCAGGTAGATGATATTACCTTTCTGAATATAGTCATAACTCACAGGCACTGTCCATCACACGTGCCAGTTATTACGTGCGTACTTGTGTGCGTGTTTGTTGCATGTGTGCACTCACACAGATTCTCCCTCTTTCTCATTCTATCTTCTGACCCATGGGACTGTACTAAACTAATACTGTGTAAAGTTGTCTTAGGGCCTCTCATGCTCTCCTTTTGCTACAGTAGTCAAGAAAAGCAGCTGCCCTCATGTGTGTGCAGGTGAGATCCCAGACCCAACAGGCCTGCAGATTCCTCTGCTATTGTGATTTTAAGCCTGGACTCCTAGGCGCATTTCAGGAATTCCTTTAACCAGTGAAAAGAGACTTTTCCCTGCTTTTAAGATCAGAGTTTGTGCTGGTGTTCATTTGGTGCAGTACACAGCCAGTTAGCAAAAAGGGGACAGGAGGAAGAGCTTAGAATTCCAGCGTTTCAGCCTGGGAGAGGCTGGGATCATTGCAGAAATGTTAAACTAAGAAGACAGGGTGTCATTTTTGAATTGGTTTTGGGTGGGTTACATCTGACTGATAACAAGCCTGTGCGACAGTGTGATGAGTTCATCCAATTTCTTCTCTTATGAGCTAGTCGGGCTCTGGCACACAAGCCAGACAGGCTGATATGAGGAGGCTGACAGTGGCAAAGTGAGTTCATTAACACAGTCTGGAGGCCTGAGTTCAAATGTCAGCTCTGGTCACAAATGAAATAAACTTTGGGAGTCAAGTTCCACTCCATACTGGACATTTATCTACATCAAGGGCAATCAGTTATTATTTGTCAAGGTCCAGATTTCTTGTTCCAGGTACAGTTAAGGTCTGGACTCCGGAGGGAGGGGAATGGGGGGGAAGTAAATAAAAATATTGTGGGGTTCTTTTAAAAGCGTCTGGTGGTTTGGGTTTGGCCTCTGGTCCCGCTATTGACTACTCCTGCTCTACATTGTAAAACCAGTGCATGGTCTGGCATGATTGTGTTATCAGCCATGGAGAAACCTCGGACTGAAATAATGTTTAGGCTATAGGTCAGGATTGAGAACAACAGAAATGGAACTGTGAATGGAGGATCTTGCACATTATTTGCCCATATTTTGCTTGAGTTTAATTTGTGGTATTGGCCCCTCACTTATTGAGGATCAGACCTCTTGTGCTGAGCTGTGTTTCCTGCCCGGTACTTGGGGTTATGAGTCTATTTCCAAATCATCTGGCCTTTCTTCCCAGTCTATGCCCAAAGCACAGCTGAAAGAGCTGGATCAAAAATTGGCAGGGACATCAGTTCAAATGTGGCTTAGCAAAACAATCTGCAGCAGAAGAGTCTGTTTCTCTGACTGATACCTTGCATCTCAGTTTTTCAGTGCTATGACTCTTGAGTTTTTATCAGTTTATAGAGGTAGACATAAAACAGCCTGAGGACTCTCAATCTGAGACAGCCCAAGGTGGAGAGACTTATTTAGAGAAATGATTGACCATCTAGTGAACTAAAATGGCTTTCCTGAGAGTAGAAAACAAGATTCCCTATAAGGTGAACAAAACTGATGAAAGAAGCCATTTGAATAGTGGGAAGAAGCTCTGTGTGCGTGCGTGTGTGTATAGCTCTGTATCTAGAGATATAGCTGTGCGACATAGACATATGTAAATTACTTCATATGAAGGTTTCCAAAGCATCCTCATAAATGGCAGGTGTTGAGAGCTTGCCTTTCTCATTATGTCATGAACTGGTACAGTACAAAATCTAATTGCAGAAAGTAGTGTCTGAGATAAGTCTCTGACCTACTGTCGCTTAAACACATTTAGTAAATGCAGCACATCCTCCAAAGGAATACAGATGTACTTTTTTTTGTTGGAGAATGAGGAATCACACTCACAGTGGGATCCATGTACCCTAGTCAACGTGAATGGTAAAACAGGGACTAGACTTTCAGATTTCTGGATGTATTCTATGCATCTAAACATATGTTTTTGAATGTGCAAGGTTTTCCTAGGACAGGGTGTTCCCAAACTTTTTTTTTTTAATAGCATGAACTGCGTCTTAACAGAAGGATTGTCCCATGGATGTCTCCGCTCCAATTTTCTGTTTAAAGATTACTCCCTCTTCCACAAATAATAATGTAAAATCTCCATGGTAACTACAGCAATTGTGTACCTATGAGATTTAATATTAAGGAATTATGTAATGTTTACTTTTAGCTGTCTGTCTTAATGCAGTTTAACAGGCGGAGGAGGAGCCATCACTATGTGACCAACCAGCTCTCTGTGGACCACGCCCTGGTCCACAGTTTGGAAACCAGTCTTGAGGCATCTAAATATGAAATTTGGAACTTGAGAGCATGGTCTGACCATGAAGCAGATTAAACAGTGGTTTGTAAGTGTGGAAAACTGAACTAATGTGTAGGCTGGCTTGTGTGCCAAAACCTCTCTATTTGATAAAAGATGCATTTGGTCCCAAGAGACTTTCATGAAGGTTCTGGCTTGGCGACCATCAGAATAATCCTGTCTGGACACTGCATGTCACCATTGCATAAAAGAACGTTTAATACATTCAGCGATTCCAAGGCCAGAAAGGACGCTTTGTAATCAGCTGATCTGGCCTCCTGTATAACACAGGCCATAGAATTTCCCAAAATTTCCTTTCTTCTTATATTCTTAGTGTGTTCTGAGTTGCATTTAAACATGCATATCGCCATCTCTGGAAATTGGGCTCCCTATTTTTAAGGTAAATAATACAAATGGAAATGGATTTGTTAATTTTAAAAATGAAATTCAGTGCTGTTAAAGTGCCAATTGGCACTGGACATCCTCTGTCTTCAGAACAGGTCCAACCTGGGTAATGACAATTCAAGTTCCCACTGCCCATGACAGTGTACTTCAACCTTAACTCAGAGGAACATCCTGTAGGAGTGAGGGGGCTTCAGTGTCCATGGCCCTTTAAGTCCTTAAACTGCACCTCTACTTAAACTGCTTCCTAAGATGTCTGTTATGATGGTAGCTTTTTTGGTGTGAACATTTACCTATTGGAAGGTGGACTGAGACCCTTCCACCCCAACCCACCCCCCAAAAACCTCAGCAAGAAACCTTCCATTTCTGTAGGCGCATAGCCATCAAATAGTAGTGAATTTCAGTCACTGCCTTCAGTCATTCCACAAGCTGGTAAGCTAACCAGTTTCCTGATCTGGTGCCAGACTATAACTAGTGGAGTCTAAAAATGCTATAGCTCAACCCCAAAGCTTATAAACCAATCTAGTTCCCCTCTGAATACAGGCATTAATAGTTTGCATTTTTCTGTCTGTTTTGTAAATAAACTGTACCCACAGTCTGCCCTTGTTCTTGGGTTACACAAAATTCTGAATCTTCTGTTTCCAAACATTTTAATTTTCCATAACTTGCATCTGAAGACGCAAGCGAGGGAGAGAAACAAACTGTACTTTGCACTTATAGTCTCTGTGCTGGCTGATGTCTTGTTGTCAGTCTCCCTTTGTCTATTCACCCTATGTCTGCTCACCCAGGCAGATAAATATTCACTGTTGGCTCAAGCAGTGTAGATCCTCTGCTTCTCCAAAATCTTAACTGAGACCCTAACTTGGGCATGCGTCTGTGGAACTGGTTGCTTCAGAACAGACCAATATAGTTTGGGGCCATAAACATAGTGCCAGGTGACATTACCGTCAGTGTATGCAGTGTTGTTGTACCTATGGTGGTCGCAGAATATTAGAGAGACAAGGTAAGTGAGGTAATATTTTTTGTATTGGACCAACTTCTGCTTGTGAGAGAGACAAGCTTTCAAACTTAGGCAAAGCTCAGACTTAAAGAAAAGTCAAAAAGGGTCACCACCGTCTCTCTCTAATTACCATCAGTGTAAATTACACAGACTAATGTGAGAGTGCAGGATGTGACTAAAAGCATTTTAAAATGCAGAATCTTTGCACCAGCATAAGTCTCCTTGTTATTGCCTCCTTGCTGGCAGTTGAGATTTAAGGAACATGAAGAGACTTTGCACCCCTTTGTGCTAAAATGACAACAGGTTGTAGTAGGTATCTTGGCCTAGCAGAGGGAGAAATCCAGTTCCTCGCTGTCAAATGTTGCTGTCAGGCCAGAATGAAGTAACTGAGAATTGGTGTGAGGAGGAGAGATTTGGTTTGTGAAGTGTGTGTTTTTTATTTTTTTTTTGTTTTTCCTGCTGATAATAGCCCATCTAAATTAAATTGCCTCTTAGAATTGGTATGACAACTTCCATCTTTACATATTTTCTTTGTATATCTATATATATCTATCTATCTTGCCTACTGTGTGTTCCATTCTGTGCATCCGATGAAGTGGGCTATAGCCTATGAAAGCTTATGCTGAAATTAATGTTTGTTTCTAAGGTGCCACAAATACGCCTGTTCTTTTTACAGATATAGGCTAACACAGCTACTGCTCTGAAACCTGTTTTTTATTATGTGACTCAAGGTAATTTTCTGCCACCAGTCTCCATTAAATGCTGCCTCTAAACAAGCTCTAGGCCTTTCGCTTTCATCTCCTGATGAATTAAGTCAAGGAATGACCAAAAAAAGAAAAACAAGACCTTAGGAAGCCATTTCTTCCATTTGTATTTGCAGCTGAATATATGGCAATAGACAAACGTATCAAGCCAGTCTCATGCTGGCTGAAAGACAGAACCTCACTTTAGGGTCACAGACATTAGAAATGGAAAAGAACCATTAGACCGATGAACCCATCTCCTTGCAAGTGCAGCTTATAGCTTTCAGAGAGGGAACATATCCGACATTAGCAGGAAGTTGTTGAATTCATGTAGAAGAATGTATCCTCCCACAGTGGTATTACCTGTCTCTGAGCTTGGGAGTCTTATAGTCAAGGTGAGGTTTGACAGAAGACCTCTTGTCTTCCCTGTTTTGAAGCCATATCTCATTGTACAAAGCTAGCATGCTGTAAAATATTGTCTCTTTTATGGCAGCAGCACACTGCCATTATGCAGGCACAGCTGTGAGGGATTTGAACAGGCCGCTGTATGACATAGTACAGGCTTAGTAAGATATGAGTTCCTGCCTCTAAAAGTGTTTACATTCTCCTCGGTCCACTAGTTCACAGCATCCCAGTTTCCATACCTAGCAAAGCAATAGACCTACTAATTGGCATATTACATCAGAAATTGTTCAGAGTCCTTAAACTTGTGCTGACATACCTCACTTCATAGAGTCTACACTTGCCATGCTTGGGAGGGGTGGACAGAGGGTGCATGCCTATCTGGTGGGGCATGTGTCTACTTGCAACTGTTACCATCTGTTGCAGGAAGCACAGGGCTTGGAAATTTGCATTAGTGGGACTCCAGAGTATGCATAAATACAGAGAGATTCCCTTCAAAACTCAGTAGTGCTGGGGGAGTTAATGATTTCTGGGGGTTGTTTTGGAACACTAATTTCTGGACACTGTTTGCACTGGTGATGGATGAGTCGCCATGTGTTCTGTCCTTTTCCTTGGACACATTTGCCCCGGGGAACAGAGGACTCTGATGGAGTCATAAAAATAAAACTGCCAAATAGCATGGTGTGATTTAATCACAAGCTGACTGCATTGATTCTTCCCCTAGGGTGCACCTCACATGTCTTTGGAGATGCATTGTGTCACGAGGCGAGGGGAGGGAAAAGCATCTGGAAGTAGTACGTTTTAGCTATGGTATCTGTCAGGATGTTGTCTGCGTCTGATATTTGGGAGTGAGTAAACCATGGCTGATTGTAAATGGTGTACTCTATTCAGTCTGGTGGGCTCATATCGATCTGCTGTCCCCTTCACTGCAACTTGTGACTAGAGATGCTTGCATAGCCATGCCATTCCACTCTCCCCCTCACTGCTAGTTCATACCAAATGGATCCCATTCATTTGTACTGCCTGCATTGCTTAAGTGAAGCGAAATGGAAAGCTGCCGTTGCTTTGATCAGCATGCCACGGCCACAGTGTTCACTGTTAACATGCTATTGTCAGTTCTGTATAACTCGTGTGTGTCCGAGAGAGAGACTTCTGGCTGAGAGAATTTCAGTGCTACTGCTGCCCATTTTGTAAGTCTTTAGGACTATGTCTATACAGCAAAGAAAAATCCGTGGCAGGCCCATACCAGCCGACTGGGTCTGCAGGGATATTTCATTGCTGTGTAGGCTT
This sequence comes from Dermatemys mawii, assembly GCA_007922305.1. Lineage (NCBI taxonomy): Eukaryota > Metazoa > Chordata > Testudines > Dermatemydidae > Dermatemys > Dermatemys mawii. The sequence continues at coordinate 4,606,916 of ML677350.1, forward strand.
CTGGACCCAGGCTCCGGGACTCTCCCACCTTTCAGGGTTCGAGAGCCTGGGCTCTAGCCAAAGCCTGGAAATCTACACAGCAATGAAAGAGCCCCACAGCCTGAGCCCTGTGAACCCAAGTCAGCTGGCCCGGGCCAACCGTGGGTTTTTCTTTGCTGTGTAGATATACTCTGAGAGGCTCCCAAATCTTTGCTGCATAATGTGCAGGATGCTCTGGGTAAGTCCAGCAAGTGTTGGGAGAGCCCAGTCTTTAGTTAAGTCCCCTGGGAGGATTTCTTTGAACATTTGATAGACAAAATGGATGTCCAGCATCAGTAAAAGATTTGATTGTTTTAAGCTGTTACGGCCTGGATATGTCCTTGCAAGTGTCTAAAACAGGCTGACTCTAGTCTTTGCTAGCTCTTTGAGGTCCAGCACAATAGGTTTTCACTATTGCTGTGGGTGAAGGGGAGAAGTAAGCCCAGATCATGTGAGAGAGAGTGAAGCTGGGCTTAAGAAATTTACTAGACATCCAGCCAAAGCATTAAACCTTCATCTGAGACAGGTGACAAAAGAAGGGGTGAACAGGCACTCTGGTAAGTATCCTGGCGTACCATTTACAGCTGCTGGAAAGGGACACAACAATAAAACTGATCAGATTATTATCCATTTCACTGTTCTGCTGGCAAGCATGAGTCAGTGAGTGCATTTTTCAAGGGATGGGTTCCCCTGTGCTGGGGTTAACAAAGTCATGACACAGCTTGTGGAATCTCCTGGAGGAGAGATTCAAATGGAGATTAAATAAATCTGGCATTTCAATTTCAATGTTAAAACCTCCTACCAAGACATCTTCATTTGTGCCTTGATATCATCTATGATGCAAAACAGGTTTAGGGGCGGCACGTACATTTTGGCTACAAAGCCAAAAAAGGAGTGTGGCTCTTTGAGTTTTGGTAGAGGCTAAAAATTGTGATATTTGTTTATTTAATTTCTCAGAGTAAACATTAAACATAAGAATGCATAGCCATTCTCCGTGGGCTGAACCATTTTAATATAGGTCATATTTGGAGGTGGTACTTCTCTGAATGGAACACAGCAGAACAGATGCAGTTTTGCCTAGGGGTATATTGCTGACATCAGTCTGTTGGAAAGCTGCACTTCAGTCGTGGGATTTTGATTATTGCATCAACATGCTGCTATAAGAGATTAGAATAATAATATTACTTGCCAGCATCGGGACAGAAAAGACGACCCACTCTTCACTGTAGCTTTCCCATGGTAACAAGGGGGAAGAAAAGCCAAGGGAAAGAGAGCAGAAACTACTTTTAAAAAAAGAAATCTACTAAGCTAAAAGATTATATTGGGGAAGGAGGGGAGAGAAAGAAGACTGAGCTCTTCTTACTGTTTGCTCATGGAAAGGAGGGAGAAATAAAAGATCAGTTGTTTGTTGGGTTTATCAAACTTACTTTGTCACAGTTACAAGTATGGTGTAAATATGTAGGCAGCGATAACCTCATAAGGGTTGATCGGAATTTATATGATTTCTCTTCACTTCTCTTTTTGTCACTGTTTGATTTCAGCAGACAGAAGGAGCGGCACAGACAGATGGACAGCAGTCACAGACACAAAGCAGTGAGAATACCGAGAGCAAGTCCACTCCAAAGCGGCTTCATGTCTCTAACATTCCCTTCCGCTTCCGGGATCCAGACCTCCGACAGATGTTTGGGGTAAGTTACTGAAGCCTTTAAGGAATAATAGACTACTTCGCTACAAGTACAGTACATGGTGACACTGATGGTGTGTCCATGATAGGAAAAAAAGCATTTTTACTACATGTTAATGTGGTAAACTCCCAGCGTGAACATGGAAATTTGTTGTTTTCACATGTTAGGAGGGCGAGGTAAGCACTAGGTAAGGTTTACCTCTACTTGCTATCACTTGTCCTTTCTGCACTAAGATTTTGTCATATGTTAGCAAACAATTGATAAAATTCTGCCTTGTTGCTTAGTGAAAATAAGGTTTCATAGCTAAGGTTGATTTAGTGTTTTCATTCTAAAGCTTGGAAATGCTTTAGAATGGAAGCACTAAATTTAAGGCCTTCCTTATGATCCATTTCTGGGATCTTATGAAGAGATTCCTGTGAAGAAATTGGCCAAATAATATTTGAGGAGCCATTGGGAGGGGATAGTATTTTTAAAAGCATATAACATACCCATTGTGTATTATTTGACTGTATCTTTTAGCCTGCTCCCCTGTCTTCCCAGCCTTTGTATATTACCTATCTTCTTAGATTGTAAGCTCTTTGGGGCAGAGACTGTCTTCATATGTATGGGCAGGGACTAATCCACCATGGACACACAAAAATTCAAAGGATGATACAAGGCTTTGCAAGAGTTATGATTCAAGTGAAGTGTCCATTCAATCTGCAGGAACCTTTGGCTTGTTGCTTGCTCATCTTGTGTAGCTGACAGTGCACTAGTGTTGCCTGCAAATAGTTCTGTGTAGTTAAGTTTTTTGTTTTTCTTCTAACAAAATCTAGGGAATTCTGTTTAATAAAACAAAATAAAACTTTGTTGCATACCAAGACTGCAAACTGAAGAACTCAAGTCAGGAAATACCATGTTAATTTGATATTGTTCCCTGAGTGTGTGTGTGAGAAATTATTTGTAACTGCACCATTGCCTATTACTGGTTCTGCAGGACTCTTGCTTCAGTCATTGTACAGCTTGAACAGTATTAAGTGAATGAGGCAGATGTCCTATGAAACCATACCTAATTCACATCAGCAATCTATCCTGATGCGAAGGAAAGATAAGAAGAATCATTAGAGGTCAATTTGGCTCCATCAAGAGTTCTTTAATGACCTGAAAATCAAAAATGAACTCTACAAAAACTGGAAATAATGACCAGTTACTAAGGAGAAGTATAAAAGAGTGGCACGAGCATGTCAGCACAAAACAGAAAGGCTTAAGGCCTTTAGCCCTTGAGTTACCCCCAGCAAGGGACATAAAAGGCAGTAAAGAAAAGTTTTTTGAACACATCAGGAGCAAGAGAAAGACAAAGGAAAATGTAGGCCCACTACTTAGTGGAGAAGTAACACTAATAATTGATGACATCAAGAAGGCGAAGATACTTAATGCCTAATTTGCTTCAGTCTTCACTAAAAAATAATTGTGACTGGATACTCAACACAATTAATATTAACAAGGGGGAAGGAGAAGGAATGTTACCCAAAATAGGAAAAGAACAGGTTAAAGACTAGTTAGATAAGTTTCATGTATTCAAGTTGGAAGGTCTTGCTGAAATTGATCCTAGGGTACTTAAGGAACTACTAGATGAAGCAATCCTGGAACTATTAACAATTATCTTTGAGAACTCTTGGAGGACAGGTGAAGTCCTAGAAGACTGAAGAAGGGCTAATATAGTATCTCTTTTTAAAAAGGGGAACAAAGAGGACCCAAGGTCTTATAGACCAGTCAGCCTAACTTTGATACCTGGAAAGATGCTGGAACCAAATTATTAAACAATCAATTTGTAAGCATCTGGAGGATAATAGGGTGGTTCTTTGAGTAGATGTGGCCTTGTATTCCATGCAGGTGTGTGCATGCTCACTGCACTGAAGCTGGAGAACTTTGCCTAGCAGTACCTGCAGGGGCAGTGCTTTGTGCCCTGTGGTCCTAGCCTCTACCCTGGCTATATAAGGGTGACAGCGCCCCAACCCACTTCAGTTCCTTCTCCTCACCCATGGCTAGAGTCAGAGCTATGTGTGGTGTTTCACCTTATGTTTTCAGTGTCAGTTTTTCGGAGTTTTTCCTCTAGAATAGTAGTTATTAGTCCCTTAGATTTAGTTTTGTGTTTGTTAGTAAATCATTAGAGTAATTGGTTTCCCTGTGAGTTTTCCTCATCAGATTCAAACATTGTCCATCATGTTCCGTACCTGGTCCTCCATACAATTTTGCAGCCCTGATGTGGCCCTCGGGCCAAAAAGATTGCCCACACCTGGTCTAAGTTTACTTAGTCCTGCCACAAGATCCCTTCAAACCCTACATTTCTATAATTCTGGTTTGTCTCGTTAGCAATTGCAATACTGTTAATAGCTGAAATTCATGGATTTTTAATTAACAGTGGTTTAAATAAGAACAGAAGTGGGCGCTCAGTTCACATGTTGGCCAGGGTGAAGTGAATGAAATGTGCAAAAATGTTAAAACAACCAGCATTGGTCTTCAACTCTGCTGACCAGTAGGAGCTGGGAGTGCTGTGCACTGTGGAAGATCAGGATTAGTCCTGTTTTTATGCACTGGGGTGGGAGTAGGCACCATGAGAGACCTGGTTTTGAGTTCCAGGTAGTTAATGTAGTAGATGGCAGCACAATCCACGGCTGTGCAGATAACCTGGGTTTATTTCTAGTGTGACACATAGCCCTGGCAGCCTGGGAATTCAGGAGCCTCTATCCTCTGTCACTTATTCAGGCTCATCACTATTGTGTTTGAGCACCTAACATCATCTGCATTTTATTAATGGGGAAACTGAGGCACATTGAATAACTACACTTCTATCTTATGAAGTTTCCTTCCAGAAAGCACATTGTCACTGCTGGGTACTTGCAGTAGGGATTTCTTATCCTTCACTAAGGCCCAGGCAATGCCATGTTATGTTACACGAAGGAAAAACAAATGTTTTACTGGTTAATTTTCATTCTGCACCAAGTGATTTTGGTGCCTTAAAGTTACTTGACTTAGCTCAGCAGTAACAGCAGCTGGAGAGCCAGCTCAGTGGTATGGATTTAAGGGAGAATTGTGACCGGTAAATCTCTGTGCCAGTGTGCTTAGCATATCTGTATGTCCCGCGAGAAAGGTATGAGCTTTCCAGCAGTGGTCTTTCAGAACAGTATCTTTTGAGCACAAATCCAGTTACATGCCATTCTTCAGCACTGAGAAATTTTGCAGCTTTGGCAGAGAAACAATCAGTGACTCCTCTCTGCTCCCTTCTCCCCTGTCAGTGCTGCTTCTCTTACCACATTCACAGCCTGGAGCAGTAATGTGGGGCTTCCTGAGCAACCCCTCACTCCTACTCTGCACCGGAAGCAGGAGGCTTTTCCTCAGGTGACTCATATTGAAACAAACCTTCTGTCTCCTTCAGGGGACTCATGGATGTTTGAATCTTCAGCTGTGGGTGGTTGGAAGCCGCCTCCTTCTCCTTCCCTCCCCCTTTTGTGTGTCAGGTCTGATCTTCTCAGCACAATCTCTGAGAGACTCAAAGCCCTTGCCTGGAGTGGTTTTCCAAAAATACTGTGAAGGATGAATTTGGGTAGACAGCATCGAATGGGGGGGGAAGGGTGGGGAGGAGTGAATGTGACGCTGGGGAAGAAATCCCTCAAGGATAGAATGGCACCCCAGAGGTCAGCTCTGTCCTCAGGCCTGAGGACATCAGCTAATGTTTTCCTGCAGTCTGGAGCAGACATAGAAATGAATCTCAGTGATGTCGTGTGGGTGGGGAAAACCATTTAACCCTTTCCAAACCAGTGTCATTAATGAAAACTACAGATCTAAGGATTTCCTGTCAGATTCAGCCTTAGAGCATCTCATTGTAAAGTGTCAGCATGTACTGGAAATGGAGAGCAAGCTCCTTTGTGGGACCTGAACACATTTTTAGCAGCTCTAATGGGGTCTCCATTTGAGCTCCTTACTTCCTGCCCGGTGTCCCTCCTGTCTCAGAAGACTGCATTCTTGATAGTCAATACCTCTGCCAGGAGGGGGTGTGAGTTGCTGGGCCTCCTTACACATAGTTCTCCAGGGACAGGGTTATGCTTCGGCCATACCCGAAGTTTGTATCCAAGATGGTCTCTCAGTTTCACTTGAACCAGGTGGTATATCTGCCTGTGTTTTCCCCTAAGCTGCATTCCTCCCCAGAAGAGCAATGCCTCTGTATACTAGATGTCAGACGCGCTCTAGCTTTCTATCTGAACAGGACAGAGCAGTTTAGTGCTTTGCCTCGCCTGTTTTGTATCGTATGTGGATGGCATGAAGGGACGAAAGGTCACTGTGCAGACCATCTTTAGATGGATAAACATCCTCTATCAAAACTGCATACAAGAGAGTGTCAGCTTCACCTCCTTAACAGATAGGGGTGCATTCAACGACAGCACAGGCAACATTGTGACATTCCTCAATGACATGTCCATATCGGACATTTGTAGGGTGACCATGAGGTCATTCATGCATACTTTTACAGGCCATTATGATCATTGCTTTTTCCAGAGTGGATGCTACTGTCAGAAGAGCGGTCCTGCAATCTTTATTCAGGTGGACTCCAAGCTGAGCCTCCAGTTGTGTGTACTGCTCACTAGTCACCTTGGAATACGCATCTGCATCTACTTGAAAAAGAAGAAATGATTGCTTACTATAACTGGTTCTTCGAGGTGTGATGCAGACATGTATTCCACAACCCACCTACCATCCCCTCTGCAGCTGAGTCTTTCACTGGATATTGGATAAAAAGGGACTGAGGTGGGTTGGGATGCGCGTGCTGGAGCTCTTCAGGTACTGCTGGCTCCAACGTGCACAAACACCTACTTGGAATGCATATCTGCATCACCTCTTGAACCACAGTTACCGTAAAGTAACTATTTCTTCCTCTTTTCCACTAAATGCACACCTACTATGGTGAATGTTTTTGGCGTTCACAACTGGGGAAGATAGGAGTCTTACTCCTGCTGAGTGCAGTTCAGTGGGGAAGCAATATGATAGAGAAAACTAACCTATAGGTTGGGGTGGACAAACTATGGCCTGTGGACCACATCCAGCCTGTGGGCCCTTCCTGCCCAGCCCCTGACCTTGCTGGGGAGGCTCTCCCCGGCCCCTCCCCCGCTGTCCCTCCACAGCCACGCTGCCACACGGACAGCACTCTGGGAGTGGGGGCTGTGCACAGCATGTCGGGCTCTGGCCACTGCTGTGAGCGGCATGGTAAGGGGGCCGGAGCTGGGGGGTTGGATCAGGGGCAGAGAGTCCTGGAGGGCAGTCAGGAGACAGGGATCAGGGGGCGGTTGGATAGGGCAGAGATTCTGGGGGGAGGAGAGTTGGATGAGTCGTGGGAGTCCTGAGGCTCTGTAAGGGAGTGGGGGTGTGGATAAGGGTCAGGGCAGTCAGGGGACGGGGAGGGGTCGTTAGGGGTGGGGGTCTCTGGAGGGGGTAGTCAGGAGACAAGGAGGAGAGGGAGTTGGATAGGTCGGGGGTTCTGAGGGGGACAGTCAGGGGTCGGGACGTGGGTGGCGGTTGGATAGGGGGCGGAACCAGGCTGTTTGGGGAGGCACAGTCTTCCCTACCAGGCGCTCCATACAATTTTGAACCCCAGTGTGGCCCTTGGGACAAAAAGTTTGCCCACCCCTGCTGTAGGTCTTGATTCAGTGAGGAATGCGTGAGCTGAAAACAAAGAAAAGTATAGATGCTGTCCAAGGGCCTTCCATCTTCTTGCTCTGCATGCATTAGACATCCATATAGAAGGACCCCTAACCTTTAGGACGTCAAGATACTGTTGTCTTCTTCCCCACCCTGGGTGTGTTCCTTGTGCTTGACTCTATTCCCACAATCTCAGATATCGATGTGAGGATGTATAATGAAAGCTGTCACACACAGTAGAAGAGG
>ML677350.1:4614544-4724432 GCA_007922305.1 Dermatemys mawii
TCGATGTGAGGATGTATAATGAAAGCTGTCACACACAGTAGAAGAGGTAGAGACTGCGCTTTATTTCCTGGTCCTGAGGGTTAAGGTTCCTGTCATGTGGTGGTAAGAGGGTGGTCAGTATCTGCTGATTCTAGTGGCTACTGTTACAGGAGGCACCGGCATTATCTTGACACCTTGCATCAATAATAAGCTTTTTAGAGTGACCTTTAACTGGGAACTGTGTGTTCAGTGCAGCTTGAGTAACAGACTTTGTCCAAATGGATACCCTAGAACTAGAACTCCAGGACTAGAAGCGTCTGTCCTAAGCCAATAGTAGCCGGACATCTGTCAACACCGATTGTGCTGCCTTTCTTGCTTGGGGACATAGTTTGTGCTGCACAAGAATTGTGTCTGCACACTTGAATGCATAGGGACTTGTGTGGTATTATTCTAGTAGAAGGCAGTGGTGACTGTCAGTTGTCTGGCTGAGACATCTTTGAGGCTTTTATTTAAGTTACAGGGAAAGTCAGCACTAAGATCTATATGAAACTGGGTGAACCTGTAACTTTTAAAATCCAGTTTCATATGGACTCTATCCACAAGTACCAGTCCAATCAAACTGAGATTCTACTTACCCTGGTTCTAAACAATCATCTGTAGAACTCACTCTCTTGTAGTACAAGAGTTCATTACCTCACTGGCAGGTTTCAGGCTGCTGGGATTACCAAGAAACAATATTTTTAATGAAGTTTCCTATTGCTCTGGTTTCTAAGACAGTTGTGGTCTGCACACCCTGCTGTCTATGTGGCTTCCTTATTTGGATGTAGCCTGTTAGACTAACTTCCAGGTTCCTCTGAGCAAGGGGTTTGCCCTAGCATGGTTAGTTGAGGGTAATCTACTGTCTCTTCAGTTGATAATGAGCTGCAGCCCTCCAAGTATTAAATCCCTTTCAGTTCTGTCATCCTGTTTTTAAAAGGTGGCATTCTGTGTTGACTGAATGGGGGAGATTCCAACTGAGTCACTTCAAGCCCTGGAACTCCTATTATTTCATAGGTAGGAAGTCAGTTTATTAGTTGTTTTGATTGTGTGTGTCAGAGCTCTGGAGCTTAGCTCTCTACTGGCTACTCCACCTTTTGCGGGATTAAGTAGAGAGAGGGGGTGATGTGAATTATATGGATTCCTTGTGTGAATGCTGATGGGGCAGGCCCTACACAGTGTTCTCCAAGGGGAGGGAGAGCTCTGTTCTGTGGTGGTGGAAGGTGGTTGAGTCTTATGTTATTTCTCCCTTTTGTTGTCATCTGACCAGTTCTGGAGAACTCACATTTATGATTTTTATGGTTTTCATTTTTAGGGGAGCTAACTCTTTTTTTCCCCCCTGCACGTTTTGGAATGGGCAGCAACTGCTCTAAAGAGGGAGCCAAGGCAGTGCCAGTTGGAACAGAACACAAAGGAGGAGCCCTACTAAACTGCCAGTGTGTCAAAAGGCAATCGCTCAAATTTATCACAAGTAATGCAATTTTGGCCTCTGCTGCAAGAACTCTGACAAAAAAACTCCTGTCTTCTTGCCTTTTGGGTGGGAAACAAAATGAGACACAGAAAGACACCCCCACCCTTTCCCACAGGTGCCTAAGCTGCAAGCCAGAAGAAGAATAGGAGTTGTTGTTCCAGCTGAGTGCTGTTAATATGGCTGTGCTCTATACAGGCTTTATTATTAACCAAAGCCCCATTGTGCTACCATGGGATGGCTTACACCTTAAGGGCTAGAGGCCTGGGATCAGCCAACCCTGATTACTAACAAAACATACCTGAGCAGGAATCACTTGATTTCACTAAAAGAGCAGGAGGAGGCTGCAGAGAGAGTTCAGGGAGAAGAGAGGCTACTGGGAGTGAATAGGCTCCCACAGAGAAACCTAAAACTTGGAAAGGCCTTGGAGAATAAATGAACTTAGCAAACTTCATAATAAAGTTTTCAAGTTAATAAAGCAGAACCTGATAAGGGGTGGGAATTGATGGAAGTGTTTGAATTATTGAAGCAGTCCCCTGAAGGGGGAAAGGGAGGCAAGGGACTGCTTGTAGGGCCATTCTGAGGCAGAGAGTGGGCACCCAGGAGAAGGTCTCTGGTTTACAACTTAAAAAAAAATATAATGGGGGAGTTGGTAACAACCCCATGGTTAAATTACCTAATGTCCATGATAAAAAACTCACACTTCCATTGTTTACTGAAAGCTGTTGATATTTGGCAGGAGGAACACTCTCCAGCTACAGAAATGACTTTTCTTTATCCTGTGAGAGTCTATTCAACCTTTTGCTGAGAGATAAACTCTTAAAATTCACTATTTCACTACTCTGCTTTTCACTCCTCAGGATAATTTTGACAGCATGAAAAAATAATGAAGCACACAAACATCCTAAGGCTGAGCTCATGGCAGTACCACAGCAGCAAGAAGACACTAGTGGGAAGAGTTGGGTAGAAGAGCCAGGTTGGACTCCCCAGATCGGCTCATGGCCCCAGTGGCTCATACCCTTCTCTGGGGGCACCACATGAGGCAGGAACTAGCTAGGCTCTTTTCTCATCTCCCTCCACTAGCCCTGCACCTGGCCCCAGGTACAAAATGGGGCTGAAGCTCCTTCAGCTTCCCACAGGTGAAGGAGAAAAAGGCCAGGTTCCCAGCAGCCAGTCCCCCGACCTCTGGAGATACAGTGAGCAGGCATTCCCCACCATTCCCAAGTGGGAAAGAGAGGAGCGGGCCAGGCTGGGATACCCAGTGCTTGACCTAGCAGTCCATCATCCCTCTGGGAGAACAGCCTTCTGCTGCTGCCAACTAATGTAGTTAGGCCTGTAGCTCCAGTGGCAGCAGTCTGCGCTGTACTGCTGAATGTTTAAGGTTGAACCTTGTTGATGGGGTGTGATGCGGTGTGGTTTATTTTTTACCTTTTACCGTTTAAAAAAAAAATTGAGGAAGTTATATAGGTTGCAAAACGAAGCACTTAAAGATTAGGAAATCCCACATTTGTGGTTGCCCTCACAACCTTAATTCTGCTCCCTTCTGTTATCATAGAATCATAGAATATTAGGGTTGGAAGGGATCTCAGGAGGTCATCTAGTCCAACCCCCTGCTCAAAGCAGGACCAATCTCCAACTAAATCATCCAAGCCAGGGCTTTGTCAAGCCTGACGTTAAAAACCTCTAAGGAAAGAGATTCCACCACCTCCCTAGGTAACCCGTTCCAGTGCTTCACTGCGTTGTGTTGTGCCAGTCTTTAATTACATGATCACATATCTTTCCCCCTGCCCCCCATTCAGTGCATAGGATGGATGCATAGGGGGACAGAATGAAGTTTGAGTGGGCAACCATAAATCTGGCATTTCCTGTCAAGTGCTTGACTTTGAAACCTAAATAATGTTCTTTTGTGTGTGTTTTATGTACATGTATATTATGGGCAACCTTAATAATAGGTGTTACTAACATCTTCAGTTAACACTTCCAGTATAAGACCCTGTTTTCAGTTGCTTAGAACTTCACAAAACTTTTACCATGTAGGCTGAAATTTTCCATCCTGGGTGACTGCCTGAATTTTTGTGAAAGTTTCAGCTGAAATAGTGAAGTTGTTTCCAAAAACGAGATTCAGGAAAAATGTCGTATTGCCCATGGTACAAACTTCTTACAACCCTTTTGTTGTATACGAGGAGCAAGGACTTGAAATTTGGCAGGGGGTATTACTCAAGTGTCAGGGATTTGTCTTTTGCCATCCTCATGAGCATCCTCCTAACCTGGGCCAAGTTAGAGACCGACCCCTGGATATTGCAGTTTATGCAACTCAGTAAGCACTTGTTAGCTGCTGACAGATACATTTTCTGAAGATTCCTTCAATTCTGGGCATGCTCCATCCCAGGTTTGCAGCAGCTGAACTGCAATTCTTTCAGTTGCTGCTCCTAGCTCCCAGAAGCCAGTGGTCCTGTTCTTTGTCCTGCCTCCTGCACCTCTGCCCCAGGATCCAGACCAGGGGTTATTTCCTGTGGCCCACCAAGCTCCTGTCCCCTTGTCCTCCTCCCCCTCAGTGTGCCACATCCCCATTCCTCTGCTTACCTCCAAGCGCTTCTCGCCACCGCTTAGTGCTCCCCAGAAGGGAGGGAGAGAAGCGGGGAGCGGCATGCTCAGGAGAGGAGGTGGGGATTTGGGGAAGGGTTTGGAATGGGGGCTGGGATGGGGCGGGGCCTCATGGGAGGGATGGAATGGGGGCGGGACCAGGGGCACTGGGGTGGGCGTGTGTGTGTGTGTGTGTGTGTGTGTGAGATGCAGCTCTTGGGCCAATGTACTAGTGCTCATGTGGCCCTTCTGGTGATTCAAGTTTGAGATCTCTGATCCAGGCAGTGTGGAGGAGGAAGAAACAGCCTGATTTGGAATGGAGAGGGCTGAGGAGCAGGAGTTTGTGGGGAGTGAAGTGGGAAAGGAACCATAGTGTGAGGGTGTATAGGCAAAGGCATGGAGGAGGATAGGACCCGGTGGTGCACGGATGGATGCAGAGTGGGGAGGGGGCAGAAACTAGGGGTGAAAATGGGGGTAGAAGTGTTTATAGCTATTTAATGTATGCTTCCCTCCAGAACTTGTAATTTGACCCCTGGATACTCAAGTCACTACATTTCTATGCTATCAATAAATAGCTGTGAAACCCTCTGGCAAAGCATATATCTCATCTTTCTAATGATTAATTATAGGGTGAGCAGGTGTCCGGTTTATGACATTTTTATAAAAGTAGCTGTTTGATTTCTTTGCTCAAAGTCCCTACCTGTCCTGGCTGGTACCACGCTGTGCCCCGGAAGTGGCCAACAGGTCCAGCTCCTAGGTGGGGAGCATGGGGGCTCCGCACGCTGTCCCTACCCCAAGCACCAGCACCAGAGTTCAGGGGTAGGAGGGCGGTGACTGTGGGTGAGAGCTGCGCATGGGGGCAGGGCCTGGGGGGAAAGGGTGGGGCTAGAGTGTTCAGTTTTGCGTAACTAGAAGGTTGACAAACTTAATTATGCATTTTTCCAAAGCACCCCTGCCTTATTCGATGCTCAAAATGGACATTGCTCAATGAATGGGGAGTTATTAAATATTTCTTTGTCTTCCTCCTTCAGTGTGTAGCCTAAGCCTTATTTAACACACATCCAAACTTTGCACGGAATACAAAATTAATTTCCTTGTGCCCATTCCTATTGTTAATTCACCATAGTATCTATGTGTTTCAAAAACATTAATTAATTTATCTTCACAACACCCTTGTAGAGTGAAGTTGTATTATCATCCTCATTTTACAGATGGGAAACTGGCACACACAGAGAGGTCTAAAATCGTCAGAAATATCCACTAATTTCGTGTGCACAAGATAAGACACCTAAGGCCTGATTTTTAAGGGTACTTGGCATTTTTACATCACTTTATATGTTCAAAGCACAGCTCCAGTCACCTTCACTTGCTGTTTTGCGTTCTCAACACTTCTGCAAATCTGTCCACAGGTGTTTCAGATTGGGTACCAAGAAAATTCACTAGATACCTTCAAACTCTGCAACAAATGAAATGGGTCTTATAGACATTAACTACCATGCTGAATGAGGCAAGGGTCCTGTGGAAAAAACAGTGAGAGAGCACATAATTCGACTGACTCATAATACATACAGGCGAATCGCATCTTAGGCGCATTTAACATGCGCAAATTCAGCTTTGTGTGGTCGGCAAAAACAGAAAAAAGACAAATAACAATTTAAAAACTGTATCTGTAGTGCGGACGATTCTGTCCGCCATTCAACTCAATGAGTGTTTCACTATACGCGGTTTTCGCTTTACGCACTAATCGCGGAACGGGACCCCAGCGTAAGATGAGGCTCGCCTGTATGGACGAGGGGGCTGAATTAAAGTTATACAGGCAACCTTAGTTCTGACATTTCCTAACTTTTGAGTGATTGATTTTGCAATGGTAACTTTTTTTGACATTTTTGGAATATGTTTATTCAAGACAATTTTTGAATATAGTATATAATTAGTGTAAGGACCCTGGAATGACTAATTGTTAGAATTACTTAGTATGCCAAAACATTATATTCAGAAGTGAGTTTGGATGTTTTTGTTTTTATTGCATTTTTGGTGTTTGTATTTTTGTTGATCTGAGCTGTCCCGTAAAGGATGAGACGGGGAGAGCACTTTTACTGTCGTGTGTGTTTGAGAGCATTGTGTAAGAGATACTATCTGTATCTATACAGTGGAAGACCCAGCCTTTGTATGTTCCTGGAGGTCAGATATTGATTTAATAAACTTTTCAGAAAGCAAGGCTCATTCTAGAAGTGTAACCTTAGTATTTCTGGAGGACTGGGTGCCTTGGGGCTTTGCTAATGAGCCTCTAGTCTAGTGACAGAGTCCTGTAGCACCTTAAAGACTAACTAAAGTATTAGTCTTTAAGGTGCCACAGGACTCTTTGTCACTTCTGCAACTCCAGACTAGCACGGCTACCCCTCTGATTAATGAGCTATAGTGTCTTTCCACTGGAATTCATCAGTGAGTGTGTAAATATAATTTGGTGCATCCCAGTTCCAACTCCCACATTGCACTTATCATTATCATTTGTATTAGTTAGCAAGATCTTCAGGACAGAGGCTGTACAGAGTTGTGAGCTTATACAGCGCCGCCATGATCTCAGGTGAGCCCTCTAGAGAGAGCTCCTGCCGTAGGGCCAAAATCATGTTACTCAAGATAAATGTGCAAGTGTTAGCAATACTGATGGTCTCACACACATGCCTTTAGGGTGAGCAGGGGAGTTCAAAACATGATTGAATCTTTTAAAAAAACTTTATTGTCAAGCTCATTACTTCCTACCATCTTACTTGTGACTATTGAACATTTTACGTTTGCCAAACCTGAAATAGCTAAGAGTTTAGGGAAGTTCCTATCTGTCTTACGCAGGGAGATAATTCCCAAGAATCGGAGTCCTGTGTGATTATTCTCTTCAGAGAAGTAGGATTACAATTCACTTTCTCTTTGTCACAACCCTTTCAGAAGGAGGCAGATGGCATGATATGACTACATTTGGGAGGTGTCGCTAGTCTGAGAGGAAACAGTAGAATGGGGGAGGACACATATTATTGAAAATATGAATGAGGACAAGACCATAAAACTGTTCTGGAAATAATCTGAGAGAAGAAAAAAGTCGAGAGAAACCAATGGGCCTGTGACAAAGAAAGAGTCTGAGGGCCCCAGAGAATTGGGGGCAGCTCTAGGATTGTCACTGGGATTTAGTGTTCTCACTTTTGAGTCAGAAATGGAAGGATTCCCACCTCCTTTCTTTCATGTGTAAAGAAGATAAAAATACAGAGAGAGGAAGTGGCCAGCAAGGAATAAATCTTTCTTTTCTTGTCTCTCTGCAGCAGTTTGGCAAAATCCTTGATGTAGAGATAATCTTTAATGAGCGTGGCTCCAAGGTAAGTCCTGTTTTCTATATCCAGTTTCTCTTGTTTTGCTTGCAGAAAAAGAGGCAGTTCATTCCCTAGATAATATGCTCTTCAGAGATCAGGAGGACCTGGTGTGGTGGGGGTGGGTGGGGAATGGAGAAGCTATTTCTGGGACACTATCCTGCTCCCTCTAACTCCAGAATATGAGCATGACCAATATTGGACAGCACATCCAAATGCTCCCAAACATTCCTCTCTGTAATCAGAGATCAGATTCCTCAACCCTGTGAGGAAGGAGTGTATTTTTTTTTAACCTTAGCAGCAGTTTTCACTGCAGAGCAATGTGGTGTTCTCTGGGGAAGACAAGACAAGGTGACACTATGTGTTATGTATTGATATCCATAAAATGGTTTTTATTATCCCAAAAAAGTGCTTATTTAGAGTAAGTGAAATATCTCACATATGCAAGGATTTTTTTCCTTGCCTTTGAAAACTTAATAGGCCATTGTGAGAAATACTGGCCTTTCTTGACAGAGACATCTGATGCTTAAATTAAGCACTCACAATTTCCCCTACTATGAACCTTTCCCCAATGAATTTCTATTTGTGCAGCTATTTTCACCTTTAAGATGCATCAAAAGGGAGGTTTTGTTCAGCATTGATGCTAATTTACCTCTCTGGAGTCCAGACTTCAAATGCTGCTCAAGTCAAATGTAGTGAATTTCAGTGATCTTTGTCCTAACTGGCAGTTGAGTCTCATCTCATAACCAAGATCATCACAATGACAAATTGATGTGATTCTCTCTCTGCCCAGGAGGTCCAGCACTGGAATAGCAGGGAGTGTTGCAGGTCAGGATCAAGGTGCATTGGCAGAGCTCTGTGGGGGAAGCTTGCACAGTGCATGTCTATACTATGCTTGACTTAATCAGTGCTACGATTCCCATTTTCAATTAAAAATGAAAATTTCCTCTCTCACATGAGATTTTGAAGATGCAAGCTGCCTAAGCAATTTATATTTTTTAATCCCTGCCTTTTCCTTGGGTTTGAAGTTCACAGCACTATGTGGCCTCACTGCTCCTTCAGCGATATACTGACATACAAGGTCCTCTACAAATTCTCACCTGCGTTCCCTAAATTGCATTTTAAAATTCCTTAGTCTCTCCATGTATTCTCTGGAATCCAGGCAAGGGGTTGTTTTATGTCTAAAAGAAAACAAGATTCACTCCCCACAGCGCACCCCTCCACCCATTTTTGCCCATTCTGTGTGTGTTGTAATCCAGTCTGGGTAAATAGGTTTCTGGATAGTGTAGTTTGGGAGTTTTCTTTCTCTTTATAGATACAGTAAACCCTACATGCTTTTACCAGAAACATTCAGCTATGGCTGAATCGGTAAATATTTATTCTGCTCTGCATAGTTCTTCTGATGTTTGTAGGCCAGAGCTGTCTGTGAATTAGCCTTGATTTTAGTCATTTCTCTTGGGCATTGTGAACAGCCTCTAGCAAAATTTCTGCTTTTTCTGAATGTGATCACTAAAGAGAAAACAAAAACAACTGACCTGTCAAAAAAACATGGAGCTATATACCTCTTCCCCCACAGTATTTGTGCTTTACAGTTCTATATGTGTTTCCACCTCCATACACACCCCACCTCCTCCCCCATCCTTGTATTAAGCACCCACACCTGCCCTTTCCCATTTCAGCAGTATTAACATAGGGGATTTTCTGCAAAGCCTTGAATTCTGATTATGAACATTAGCCATGCAAGAAGATAATTAAGTCCAAGGCGTTTGGTTTTCGGTTAAAACCAAAACCATGTTTGCTGAAGAGGTTTTTTTTTTTTTTTGCAGAATTTTGCCCTGGATTCTTAGTAAATATTTTTAAAATGAAAACAACCTAGAGACAATATTCTGGATATCCATTTTCCTATTGCTGCTTGTCAACTTCAGAGCAATGAGTAGTTGCAAAACTGGTGCTTGCTGTTCCAGAGATGGGAAACAGCTTGAATGAAACCCAGAAAATACCCAAAGAATATTTGTTCATGATGTTTGTTTTTTTTGTTTAAAAATGCCAAAATTATTCCTACTTAGTATGAAAATGGGAAGCCCAAGTGTTACTGACTGGGGTATAGCTGCACGAACCACCTGGTATTCACGCTATAATGTAAAAACAACAGTTTGGTGACCTGATGGTGAAGCAAAGGAAATGGATCTTTCTGGAGGCCCTTTACTCACTCTTGGGTTCTTCCCCCCGCCCCCACTTCCAAAATAAAATTTGAAATAAATTAAAAATGTGAATGCATTTCTCCTGCCCTGTGGTTTCCTTTGTAATCTAATTATATGAAACCTTTTTCTTCTCCTCCTCTTCTCTCTTGGGAATCTGAAAGCAGGTGCTCCTGCTGCCTGCCTTTTGCTGTGTTCTCAATGCTCCCCTCCCCTTCCCAGAGTTCCTAAAGGTGTAGCTTGTATGTATGTTTGGTAAATATTTAAGGTATAAAGGTAAATCCCAAATTCCCCTGGTTTTGCCCCCACCAATGTGCGATGGGAAACTATTCCGTGGTCTGAGCAACTTTTTGCCCCTGTCTAATGGTGGCAGAGGTTCTCTGCCAGAAATTGCTCCAAGTCTGGTAAAGGTAGGGATTTGAAAAAATGTGAAACTTATATCCTTCCTTTTGGATCCACCTGAGATGAACTGATAACTTTTCTCTCTGCATCATTAATTCACTTAGATGGGTGATCTTTTTTATGTTCTGAGAGGAATTGTACCCAACAGGGCAAATAATTGTGACCCCTGAACACCTGAGAAATACACTAACTGAGTCATGAACAATAATTACATCACAACAACTGGATTGTGTTACTTATCTTAGAAAGTTGCATTGTTGACTTTCTGAAGCATGGGATGGAGTGAATTAGTTCCAAGTCATGTGGTGGTTTCCTCCAGTCACATGATTTGGATTCCAAACTAATCAGAGGGCTCCTCTGATTGGGACTATTTAAAATGACACTATTCCCCCTGGTGGTCTTTACACCAGTGCTGTGCTGCAGGCCTCTTGGTTTTCTTGTGGTTTTCAGCTTGCCTAACAGAATGACTCCAGATTTCCCTTAAGTGGGATTTTTTTCATTTCCAGGGAAACAAGCTGTTTGTTTTTAATTCACCTCAGCTTACCATTGAAGTTCTAGTTCTGATTCATGTAAATGGTACAACACACACATCCCCAATTCACCATGCATTTTAGTGAACCATGGACAGAATATATCCAGAGAGGTGAGGGTATATGGTGCTCCACCTGTTGGAGGAGGCACCTCTTCTAGTAGATGTCCCAACATTAGTACACCAGCTGAACAGCTGTGCATGTTTGCAGAGTTAATGCCATCTGCATATTAGCTTAACAATAGAATTTTAATTGAGCCCTGCTCCCCCTATTTCCTGTTCCCAAAAGCTATAGCGGAACATTACACCCAGAAGGAAATGTAGCACTTTTCTCTTCATCAGCCATCCAAGAGACAGCACATGATGATATTAATAACAAAATAAGACTGCTTCTGAACTGGGAGACCTGCCTGCTGATTAGCTGACGAGGGAATCATTGACAAAAAAATATAAAGTATTCAGTTTTAGTATAGATCTCACATGCCCATTGATTTCAGAATTGTGTAAACGATGTCCCCTGCTGCCTTTTATGGGGGAAACCCAGACGCATCAAAAAGGAGTTAGCCCTGTGTCCTGAAGAGTTTTCTGAACTTCTTATGAGCGAGAAGGTAGTATCCACAGGAGCAAATCCAATGGTGCTTAACCCCAAAAGGGATTGTGGTTTATTGGACAAATATACGTCAATCCTAGCTATAGAGTTCCACTTTTAGCTGCTAGCTGAGGGAACCTCCTGTCAATAGTGAACTCTATTGTTATGGTGACCTGGGCTACTGGCCGCATATTTGATTTCAGTATTCTGGTTCACAGGGCGATTTAATTCGCACTGGGCTCCACTCAGCACCACTTCAGCCCCCTGTGTAATTGTATGTTTCATTTTAACATTTTATAAATATAATATATATGTTCTGTAAATTTTGTTCTGGCCTATGGCAATTCATGCAGAAAACAGGCAGAGATGGTCTGCAGGCACACTGATACATCCACCCACCCTTTATGGACATCCTGTACTGAGGGTTGCCATGGCAGTCTGTGCTGCAGCAACAGCATTTCCTACTTTCCTGAGATCTGAGAAACCAAAAAGGGATGATTAGTTAAAGGACACTCGTGCGAATCTCTCTCTCATTTCCTCTGTTATCCCCAAGTAAATCCTCTTTCTTTCACATGCTGCTCCCGCACCCAGTCATCACCTCTTCTTTCCCCAAGCACTGAAACACATCTCCTTGAGCCTCACTGCTAGAGGTGGGGATGGTGACATCACTTCTTCTGACCTTTTTCTGTACCACACCCATCTTTGGATCTTAAGCTGGAAACGAGTGAACAAACAATTAGTGCATCTACAAAACAAACTAAAAAGAAAATCAACCTCCTTACCTCTTGAAGCACAAACACCAGAATTCATATATTCCAAATCATAATAATGCCCAGAGTCCAGGCTCAAAATTGGTCTGGCAGAAGCGCAAGTGGAGGCTATCTCACCTTTATGATAAAAGACAAGGAACAGCTTCAAAACACTGGTAGAGCAGACACCATTCCCTACTGCTTGCTATGCCCTTGAAAGCTGGGGACGGGGGTAGGAATCTCACGCTGTTCATATAACTTCACGCAACTATGCTGTGCCATAAAAGCAAACTCCGGTTTTTAAAAAATATGACTGTACACTAGCTTAGGGCTTGCCTAAACAAGAAAGTTGCACCCATTTAACCAAAATTGTAATTTTAAACCCATTTAGTGAAACCAGTGCAAAGGTGTGTGGACACTTACATTGATTTAAGTCAATTTAAACTAAATCAAAATAAATCACTAAGGCTATGTCTACATTGCAGACCTCACAGCAGTACTGCTGCAGCTGCGCCACTGTAAGGTCTACTGTGTAGCTCTCCTGCTTGTATAATTAAACCACCCCTAACGAGGGGTGGTAGTGATATCAGCAGGAGAGCATCTCCCTCCGACATAGCGCTGTCTATACGAGCGCTTTTGTTGGTGAAACCCTTGTCGGTCAGGGTGTGGTTTTTCAGACCCCTGACCGATAAAGGTTTAACCGACAAAGTGCCAGTGTAGACATAGTTCATTATTATTTTCTTACTAAACTGAAATAAGTGTATCCACACATGTTTGTATTGATTTAATTAAGTTGGTTTAAAAACAGACAAGTTAAATCATTGCCACTTTTTTTTGGCAGCAAGGTCCTTAGTAATTACTTAGAATGAAAGAGATGTAGCCAAGATCTTTCCCCTTAATTGTCTAGCTACAATTTTAGGCCTTGTCCACACACAGTCTTGAACCCAGGCAAATGCTGGTGTGCACACTTATTTCAGCCTACCGGTAACTAATTTCAGCTTAGTTTATTCAGTTTGTCTCAAATTGATTATGAACTGGTATAAAGTCTGGTGTAAAACAAAATAAGAGTTCACACAGCCATTTGAGTACTGGTTTAACTAAATCCATTTAAAATCATACCTAAGTGCAACTCTGCTTGTAGTCAAGCCCTTAGTTTGATTTTTCTTACTGACCCGAAGTTCTACTGTTCTTCTCCTGCAGTGTTTGGGGAATGTGCGTCCACTCTTTAAACAGTTATGTGCTTGTTTCTGAATCTGCTGCTCTGTTGCTGTTGGTGCATTCCAATCACTCATCTCAGGTGGATTATGGAGGAAGGTGGAAGGTCCCCTAATCTCTCCTAAAGCCTTGAAAGCAGGCAGCCCGAACTGCTGGACTTTCCTGGCCATGTCTCTATGCTTCTATGTCTTGACTGTATCTATAAAGAGGGTTTATTTTCAGAAAAACAAATTATTTTTGGTAAAAATTAATTTTTGAATGTAGCAGCAAATTAAGGAAATGCCCTTCAGAGGCTTTGTGTTCTAGCAACACAAGACACAGATACTGCTGCTCAGGTGAATGTTCTAAGCACAGTGGAAAACAAAGAGTTAACAATGCATGGATTTCAAGGGTCTGGTTTAGTTTCCTTTGGTTTTTATTTTCTGTTTTGTTTTGTTGTTTTATTTTTTGTTTTGTTTTAATTTCTGTGTTCTGGCCACACCCAGGAGAACCGTCTGCTTTTGATTTCTCCCTTTACGGTCACATGGTAAATTTTCTTTCTCATTCTTCAGAGATGGAAACATTCAAAGACTATATATCTCTATCTATCTATTTTTTTTTTACACCGCTCATCCTGTTGCTTGTTATTTATTGCAGAATCTGAGGCCAGACTAAAAGGGTGACAGTTACTCGGTCTCTTCAGGGCCCTCAAATAAACCTTTGGAAAAAAGGGGTACTGTTGGGCTGCAGAGTACTCGAATGTTGCAGAGAAGTTTCTTCATTTCCTACTGGTGGTTGAGCTGCTGGCAAGGTTGATGTTGGGGTGGAACGCCATAACAGTCCTACTAAACTTAATCTGCTTGTAATATTTAGGAAACCCTAGATCTCTCTTGTCCCAGGCCTGTATCCTCCCTGGATCTGGCCCTCTGTCGAGGTAAGGAGAGCCTTTGCCCGTTCTGGATCCAGGTTAGCAAATATTTTCTGCTTGAAACTAGTTTTGTTTTGTAAAGCAGACAGTCTTGGGTGTGAGCAAAAATTATCAGGAAGGGAAAAAGAAGAATGTTATAAATGAATTTAAGTACAAAATAATCTCCATTCTTTTGTGGTCACCTTTTTAAAAAAGGATTTTTAAAAATCAGTTTTGTGCCTTTTTTTCTCCCACAGGGAAATTTTAAAAACAAACAAAGAAAATAAAAGTTCTGCCATTTAAAAAATAAAACGAAACAAAAAAACCCCTTGGAAATAACAGTAATGTTAGGTCCGGTCTGGTCTAGATTTACTGGACTAGTAGTTGTAGGCAGTGGTGGTGTAGCCATGTTGGCCCAGGGTATTAGAGAGACAAGGTGTGTGAGGTAATATTTTTTTATTGGACCAACAGAAGTTGCCTCTAGAGTACTAGCTGGAAGGCTCAGATGTTCATTATGTGATCTCATACTTCAATGGAGGGTGCATAGGTGTTGAATCTTTACGCCAGCCATACTCCAAAGTGTTAATTGGGTATTGGTATTAAATAGGTGTCAACAGAGGGGTTCAGTCTGAGGGCTTGTATATACATAAACTGGAACCAAAATAACAAAAATCAGTTTTAATTCATACCTTTAGTTATTTCAGTGCAAGTCTGTGTGTGGGCATTCATTTTGGAACGAGTGCCCCAGTTTGATATTAGTTGTTGGTTTCAAATTTGTTTTTACTTAAGTTCATTTGAAATAGGGTACTCTTATTCCAAAATAAGTGTCCCCACGCAGATTTAAACTGTTTAGAAGTAAAACCAGAGTAGTTATTTTGGTTCCAGTTTGTGTATAGACAAGCCCTAAAAATCCCTTTTCTTCTGTTGCTCAGTTTTATGTCCTTTGTGATGCCCTAATTTATTTAATTCTCTTCACTCCATAAACTCTTCCAGGACAGATAATTACTGATGTTTTTAATGAAAAAGCAAGTTTTTATTTTTTTACAACAATTTTTCAGGCTGCCTTAATAAAACATAAAGAAACAAAGAGGGGCACAACCATAACTTTCCCAACTTCACAGGTTGCCTTCAAAGGCAACTTATGGTCTATCCTCCCTTGGCAGCCAGCTCAGCTCCAGCATGTCAGAACCAAGGTTCAAGAGGGTTTTATCAATTCAGACTAATTTGTCATCCCTGTTTCTGCTCACCATGTGGTTCAAATTTTGACTCATTTCAGCAACACACTTTCAAACTGCTTTGAAAAAGGAAACTCTTGTTAGTCGCATAGTTCGTTTTATTTTTTAGTAACCAGGAAAATGTAATTGGCTGGAAATTTAGATTCCTGGGGTAAGAGGAGACTCGAGATTCTCTTACAGAAGCCAGCGTTACAATGTAATCGTTAGCTACGATTTTTTTCTTAAAACAAAAAATCAACCAACAACCTTAAAAAGCCTGCTTTACAAATGTGTAAAGATTTTGTACTGGAAACTCAGTTGTGAAGGGTCAGGGCTACTATGCACAAGGCTACTGGCATGGCAAGTGGCTCGAACCTGATACAGTTCTCGTTATAAGACCTTAAAAAGCCTTGTAACATAGTGGCCCCGTAGCCTCTTGCCGTTAAGCCTGTTTAGAAATCAAGATGCTGCTACTCCACTTCAGCCTGTGGAAGGGGGCTGCAGAGCTGCTGTATATGCCTTTTCTCTGCAGAGGCGTAGTCTTACATCATTCATGTTTCCTGGGTCTCTGTTTAGTATAACTGCTTCCATTACATCAAACACGGGCTTTGTTCTCCCTGTTCCCCAGAGTGGTTCCAGCACAGATTACTGACTGTACACAACTGGTGTTCATTTTATACCAAGCCACAGGAACTTGGTACCCCTCTCCTGTTCATAAAGGATCTTAAAAGGAAGCTGAGGTGAAATTTTCATGTTGGTCTGTGGCCACTCGACTTTTATATTAAAAATGTCTAATCATCAGAGCTGTCTGTTAGAATGTATCATTTGCTGCTAGTTAAATTTCTAGTTAATTTAGTCATGTCAGTCCATCTGTGTGACAGTGCAGTTTATCCCCATGGGAGTCAGTGTGGTGTCATATGCTGCACTGTTTTATGATTGAATGAACCTGCATGAGTGGAGACTACTTAGGAAAGAGATTCTGTGTATGTGTTCAGAGTGGCCTGGGCTAAATAGCCAAGGGCTTTGCATGTAAGGAGATGTTACAATAGCCCTTGGGCCGCTATAGTTACCCTAGTAGGCATAGGTGTTGTCTTGAAGTGATTTCTATCATCTACAGGGTTTACTGTTTGGTTCAGTGGCTCTCAGCATGAAGCATACAAATTGTTCCAGCACCCCTACCAACAGGCCAATGTGAAACCATTCTTCTCAGTTTCAGAGTTCAAGCCCACCTGGTGGTCCCACTTGGATACCCTTTTGAAGCAGGAATTGTTAAGATAGTGGTCTAGGTATGTAACTGAGATAGGAGGGAGGCAGCTGTTGGATTGGGGATGTCAACTAAATCCTGTCTTGGCCTATAACATTAATGTACATACAAATCTCATTCAGACTTGTACAATATAAATTTGATATGACAGTCACAGAGGGAAAATTTTACACTGCTCTTTTCTGACAATAATATATAGAGTTTAACATGTTTATATTTTGGTACTGCCTAGAAGCCCGAGTTAGCATCAGGGGCCTGTCCTAGGCACAGTACAGGCCTAGAGGTAGACATGATCTCTGCCCTGGAGACCTTACACTGGGCTTTTCAAACATCTAATCCTCACAACAGTTCTATGAGGTAGGTAAATATTATTATTGTACCCATTTTACTGATGGGAAAAGTGAAACGGAGAGGGTGACTTGCTCATAGCTACAGTGATGTCAATGTTGGAGCCAGGAATAGATCATAAAATATCAGGGTTGGGAAGGACCTCAGGATATCTAGTCCAACCCCCTGCTCAAAGCAGGGCCACAATCCCCAACTAAACCATCCAACAGATTTTTGCTCCAGATTCTTAAATGGCTCCCTCAAGGACTGAACTCACAATCCTGGGTTTTGCAGGCCACTGCTCAAACCATTGAGCTGTCTCTCTTCTCCCCCTGTCCCCCCCTAATCAGAACACAGTAATTCCTAGTGCCCAATCCTTAAATCACACCTTTCTCTTGCAAGAGACTGTTGAAACTAGCAGGTGCCTTTCAGTGCCATATAAAGGTACACAAACTACTACAAGCGTTAATTGGCAATGGCATGAAATGTCCAACTTGGGCTTCACCAGCTTCTCTACATCAGAATAGAATAGGGTCTAGGATTTACCTTTAAGAAAATTTGTCTCGAGTAACTTTGTACTACTTTTTTGGTCTGGCCTCAATTGCTTTTACATTTTCTTTTCATTATTATTATTTGTTTATTATTATTATTATTTAATCTGATTACAATTCCTTTATTTTATTGAATTGAATTTCTTTTATTTATGAAACATGCATGAACCAACTATGTGACTCTAGGAGAGTATTGCTGAGTTGTGCTGATGTCAATTTCATACTGTGATATTTTTTCTCTATTTACCTAGAGATCAGTATTTCAATATATAACGATGTGCATGTTTTCCCCCCTTCTCCCGCTGCATGCAGGGATTCGGGTTCGTAACTTTCGAGAATAGTGCTGATGCAGACAGGGCCAGGGAGAAATTACACGGCACCGTGGTAGAGGGCCGTAAAATCGAGGTGCATGTCTTCAGTAATTCAATTTCTTCTTTATATTTATTCTTTTTATTTCTTTTTTGTGTCTTGCCTCACTTATTTCACATTTGGATCCCCGTCTTGTGTGTGCGTGTGTTTGTGTCTCTGTGTCCTTCACCCCACTGCACTGAAGTGTACAAAAGTGACATTCCCTCCCAAAAAATATCTTTGATTGATTTGAATATTTTTTCTTTTTCTTTCTTTCTTTTTTTTTCTAAGTTTGTTTCCCACCCACTCCAAATTTTTGCCCTTCTGCTGTCTTGATTTTCCTTTGCTTCAGTTTGTGAGGCTCCGATTTCCTGTTTATCAGGCCTGAACAAAAGTAACTCAAAAAGTACTGTCTGATTTCTAACTCTGTGTCTGACAATAAAGCAGGGGGCCAACCAGTATCCTCTCTTTCCTCAGAGGCCAGTTCTCCTTCATATGAGTGTGAGCTGATGTTGAGGGCAAGGTAGAGGGGAAGAGGCACTAAGTGGGCGGCTATTGCTGCCTTCTTGATCTGTCAGCAGTCAATTAAAGTTAACTCTTAAAACTTCCTGTAAGGAGAGTTCTCAATAGAAGGGCTAAGTGGCTGGCTAAAGTAGCTACATATGAGGCTGTTGCATGGTGCTCACCAATTTTCTGTTCCACCTTGTTGAAGGCTAACTGGCCCCTTCCCCTTCTCCCTCTTTCTTTACAAAAAAAAAAAAAAAAAAGTACTAAATATTAAAAAATATTAACCAAAAAAGCCGCCGTTTTGAGTAAGATGTCTGCATATTTTGCTTTTTTTTGTTTTTGTTTTTTTTATTTCCCTTTTCGATGGTTTAGCGTTTAGGGCCCTTCACTTGACTCACTCTTTCCATGGTAACTATACACAATGCTGGCGATGGTACGAGTTGGCGGTAAGTGAAACAAAAGCGCTGGAGAAGAAGCTTGTATTTTTTAATTTTTTTTCTTAAAGTTACAAAAACAAAATTAAATAAGAAAGAAAAAATCCATCTGCCATCTCACATTAACACTACAAAATGTGATTTGACTTGTTGTCCCCACCCACCTCCTTTCCCTTTTCCCTTCTTTTATTTTCAATGCTGTTGAGTAATGCCGCCTGGACTTTGGATGTACGTATCGTTTTGTAGCAGTCTGAGCTGTTTGATTACTGACTTCATGGTGATTTCCCCTTGCACATCTTACTCAGAGTTACTGAACTCCAGTTTGGCTGGTTTTTATTAATGCACCCATCCCCTCCTCTTTCTCTCCTGCCCCTTCTTTCTCTTGCTCTGTCTTTCCCAGACCTGTTTGTAGCTGTGATTTTGTTCTCTCTTTCTCTCTCTCTGCGCCCTCCCTCCCTAGTTTATTTCGTTACGCAGTTAAGTGCAGCTGTTGGTCTCTCTTTGCTGACTGGTGGTTTCTGATTGGTTCTGGCAATTTTTCCTTTAAGTGCTTGTGTTGCACTTTGCTGTAGCAGCTGATTTCAGGCACTCGCTCCATCTTAATGATTGTCTGTGAGACCCTCTCTTCTCCTCCTCTCCCCCCAATCAGTTGTTTTTTCCCCCTCTTTCTTTTATCTGTGTGTGTTTAACTGCATGCTCTCAGTCTCATCATTGTTGTTTCCCATTCTTTCTTTTTTAAATGTGTAATGTTTATATTGTTTTTGGGCCAAAACTAGAGTAAATGTGGTTCCAGGCTCCCCTCACCTGCACAGGCTCACCACTCCATAAATCCCAAAGGATATGATGAGACTCTTTTTTGGTTTACTTCTCCTTAAGGCCGGCTTGTTCCATTCTGGCCTGAGATTTTGACAGATCATTGATTCCTGCCAAGAAGCTTCCCCTCCTTGCAAGAACTCCGAGGCTGTGTCTGACACAGGGCTGCAGTAACTTGGCTTTCAAACCCCATCCATCTTTTTCTTTATCAGCACCACCTCTGCTGTAACACCCACTTGCTGTAGCACTCAGAATGCTTGGAACTATACGGAGCTCTGTAATGAGGGTGGAGGGTACAATGAAACCGGCAGACCCAGCTACACCTCTGTGTTTTGTTTTAAGAGATTTTTGTGAGACTTTTAAAATTAGAGATCAATCAGTAACCCAAGGGCATCCTGAAACTGGGTTGAAGGCCAGTGTCTCACAGGATTCCAATAGTCTGTCTTGGCCTAGAGAGATTAAATCCAAGACAACTGGAATCCAGATTACTTTTCTTCTTGAAGACCTGCTTGTCTGTGACTTTTGTGGTCTACCACATTTTAATGGAAGGCTTCTAAAAGAAACTAGTTTATTCACAACCTGCTTTGTTTGTCCTCTGCCTCAGCTGCAGAGATCACCATCCCTACCACTCCAGTGGGACTGGGACAAGCTTTTGATCCATCCATTTGGTGAGCTGCAGATATCTAGTGTGTTCTGATGGTGGCAGGATGTCTGAGAATCCCAACTTTACTCTCGTTGGCCTTTTGTTTAAATGCATAATGTGCCACAATTAGCTGTAATGTTTACAATTAAATGGCAACTTGTAATAGTAATTTAAATACCTTGCATTTCTATAAAAATAGCTGTTTGATTACTTTGCTCAAAGATGTATAGGGTATGTGATATTAGAGAGGTAGTTATCATTTTCCCTGATGTCTTGTGCTTCCTTCCCTCTCCTCCCCTACCCCTTTCTTACTTTTAGGTGAATAATGCCACAGCCCGAGTGATGACCAATAAGAAGATGGTCACACCATATGCAAATGGTAAGAGAGAATGTTTGTGCTAATCTTAAACGGAAAGCTTTCGGGGTGTGGACAAATTCTCCAGCCTCAAATTCAAGACCTGTTCCAAGGTCTCATTGTTCCCCGACTACAGTGGGATCTCCGGCTGCTCAGCACCTTTGAAACTCAGACTAGGTTTAGGAATTAAAATCCATGTCTGTCTATCCAAGTTCTTATCTTAACCCATCCTCTTAGTCTCTTGCTCACAAAGTTGTCAGTGCACAGGCAATATGCCCAGTGCTGCAAAGCCTGTGTGTATTACATCATTCGGCATTACCCCCCAGCATACTAAGTAGTGACATTGTTGGACTGTGTTCAAATCACACCAGAAAGATGATTTATAAGACCTCAAAGGTAGGTCTGAGTAGTTAAAGCGTAGTAAGTTTCATAGGACTCCTATGGAGGAAAGATATGTGATATTTATTAGTAGAACCTGCATGGTTACCAAGTAAACAGACAAGGCCTGCCCTGAAAAGTAAAGACTTTGTTGTGGAAATAAGACCTGATCATCATAAAAGGCCCACCCTAATCCCAGTTCTCTTCCCTTTTTGGTTAGAATGGGTGGAGACAAAGAGGTTTTCCAGCTCTGCTCACTTGGGAAAAGTGCTTTAGTTCATACCCATTCTACAGTGGCAGGCTTTTCGCTGGGTGGTTCATTATTTGCTTATTTAACCATTGCTCTCTTGTGTATTTGTGTTGATGATTTTCAGTTCTTGCCCATTGTACAGATTAGATTAAATGATTCTCTGGGAAAGATGGCATCTGGGGGATGCAACGTGGAGAAAGCAGCAAAATATAAATAAAATGGAAAAGAGAAAATGTGGAATGAACAAACTTGTTTGTTTGAAATACTTTTGTGCAGTTCTGTGTGATTCAGTTACCTGGGAAACCTCAACTCAATCGTCATGCTGTCTTGAGTGACACTCCAGTAACTATCACAGCCAGTGTATTTGAGACATAGGGATGTAACATGACTGTCCTGAGACCACGAAGTGAGCCAGTGGTTTAGTCATAGTTAGAATTTACAAGATTCCCAATGAACATATAGAATAGTAAAAACTGACAGAAAGATTCAAAGAGAAAATGTGTCTTGTGGGCCAACTGTGGGGATTGTAGTGAACATATGTATAAGGCACTTGGCATTCTGCTCAGTTTTGTTTCTTATAGCTTACGCCAGAGGTTACTATGCAGTGGATGAGCTAGTGTTCTGCTTATGCCTCCCACATAACGGTCTGTATCTGGACCCTGGCATTAGGAAAGGTAGTCTGCCTCTGTTCAAAAGCACAAGGACCTTGGTGGAAGCAGTAATGGGAGAAGCACCTAAAGCTGAGTTTCACATGCAAAGCTCATTTTCCTCCCCCACCCTTTCCACTGTTTTTCCTGGTATGGACTTCAGCACTCATTGCCATCTTTGCTGTTTCAGGTTGGAAATTGAGCCCTGTGGTTGGAGCAGTGTACGGCCCCGAGTTATACGCAGGTAGAGCTTAAGTAGACACTTCCACTTCTGCCATTTAACTGCAGTGGTGTTTGTTTGTGTTCACAGTCTGCTGTTTCTTTATAACCTTTTTACGTTTTTTATTCTTTTTAAAACTAAATTAGCGTCCAGCTTTCAAGCAGATGTCTCGCTGGGCAATGACGCCGCAGTGCCCCTATCAGGAAGGGGGGGTATTAACACTTACATTCCTTTAATCAGTAAGTAGCCCCAATTGGCCCCTGTATTGTTCCTGTGCTTGAGTAGACAATGATCTGTTAGCATTCTTCTCTCCAGCCTGTATGATATATACTTGAAAGGATGGGTCTTGTTGGGGACAGATTTGCCACCAGCCAGAGCCCCCGGGCTGGTCAGCGGCCATGACCTTTTCATCTTGCAGTGCGTTTCCATGCTTGCTTTTGACTGGGGCTTCTGAAATGATAAAGAAGGTGCAGAGCAGGAGGGAGGGGAGTGTGAAGAGTGAGTGTGCCCCTGCTTGTACTTCAGACTCAAAAAAATCAAACAGACAAATCCCCAAAGTACATATTATACAAGTTGCTAAACTGCAAGCCCCCTAGTGGCATGTGCCTGAAAGCAAGTTGGGTTGAATTTGTGCCTTGCAACTGGCTCCTTCTAGGTCTCTGTTATTGCATTGTGTTTATTGCTGCCTCTGAGGTTTTGACCTAATTTGCCCTGAGCCAGTTTACTCCACCATGAAGTGTAATAAAACAGGGCCCAATAAACATGGAACAGGTTACTGGCCACATTTGCCAGAAGACGATGGGCTCTTGGTAAACTGGGTACTTAATGGGGAATTTCTGCTGCCTTATGTGGGGGTTATCCAGTCTTTCTGGCTTTAAATTGAACATGGGGTGGGAGTGGATGGCAAAGGGGGAGGGAGGGGAACAATTGACTGATTTAAGGGGCTCATGCTGAATTATTTCAAAGAGCCTCATCCAAGTTTGGAAGAGTCGCCTACTATAGTGGTAGCAACTCTCTGTGCTTCTCGGACTCTTTCTAACCAGACTGCATGACAGTGTCAAAAATGGGGGTGGAGGGAAATTGTACCACGTTTGCAATGGACAAGGCATGACACAGCATTAACCTCTTGCATGCCAGGCCTCTCTGCAGCCCCCCTCTCCTTCTGGGTTGTGATGTAGCAGGAGGTATTCTCTTTCTATGGGGCTGTAAGCATGCCCCTTAGCCGGACAGACGTGGAACATCCCATAGCTCTGGAGCCTATTGTATTCTTTTGATTAAAACAGATAGTTTTGAATTGGGCAGGAGTTCTGATCCCTCTCATCTTTCTCCTTATCTGTCTTTACAGTTCCAGGTTTCCCCTACCCAACTGCAGCCACCACAGCAGCTGCGTTCCGGGGAGCACACCTGAGAGGCCGAGGACGGACAGTATATGGTGCAGTCCGGGCGGTACCCCCCACGGCCATCCCTGCCTATCCAGGGTAAGCACTGGACACCAAAACTGTGTGTTCCACACAATGTTGAGAGGTAGCTGATTGGCCAAGGATAAAAATCAGAGTTCTGTTGGATGGTGAGAGTCAGGATGCACCAACACCAGATTACTCTGCACCCAATGACACAGTAAAAAGGCAGATCTAAAATCTTTTGTGTTAGATACTTTACACTTCATTTCAGTATCCTGACACACTAGTAACTAAAGGCAACTGTGTAAGGTACCAGCAGGTTCCTTCTCATGTGCATTAGCAGTTTGTCCATATGGAATTCATCTAGCATTGACACTGCGAAAAAGGACAAAGAAAGGGTCTCAAGTCTGTGGAGTGAGGCAGATTCTGTTCTCTTCACTCCTTTGTATTTTGTTATCCAGGAGTGGAGAGTATTATCAGTTACCTTCATGCCTCACCATCTGGGAGTAGGGCACCGGAGAGCCAGTTACCCACAATGGATTTGCTTTCTTTGTTTGAGACAGTTTAAAAAGATTTAAAACAAAGATCAATCAAGTCCATTTAAATTAAGGTGGGGGAGAGAGGGAATATAGGGAAAATTAAGCAGCAACATGCATCAAATAATAAGAATGGTATAAAGTACTGATGGATGTATGGGCTAGCATCCTTTGCCATCTGATTTTCATTAGTCATGCAATGGAGTGAATTCCGTAGCAACAAACTATTTTGTTTTTTGAAAGGTGTAAATTGCTGGATTTATTTGGGTTCTTTGAATCGGAGGATGCCTCTTTCACATCGCTTACCCCTGTAGCCTGTTTGCCTGGTTCTCAAGGCAACATCCTCACATTTTCACAGAGGGAATCTGAGTGAGAGAGAATCCTCCCAGAGAGCAAGAAAGTTGGACACTAATTTTCATTTCTCCTCATTAGGCCAATTCTGGAGGGGAAGAGCAGAGACCATAAGTCTCCTAATACCACAGTACATTTGGATCTTGTCCTCGGATGTACTGATCAGCTTGGGAGACCTTGTGTAATAGAGTAAGGAGGATTACTGTGCCCCTTTTTTGTGGAACCCAGTCTGGCATTTGAAATAGAGCTCACTGAAGCAAGTTGGAGTGGCCAGAAATCCATCTACTCCAGAGCAATAACTTGTAGCAGTAATTTGAACTGCTTTGCATCTTACATTATGCAAATAAATATTTTGGACTTAGTATGTCCAGTGACCCGGGGTGGGGAAACTGTTGCCTAAACACATGGGGGTTCACAGTGGCATTCTTTTTGCTGAGTTTTCAGATGATCATCCCTCTTACACAGATCCGTCTCTTTCCACTGCCATTACAAGTTTATATCTTTTATTCTCTACCCCTGGCCTCTGACCTACAACCTCTGTCCATCTTTGTTACTATAATAGTGACTCAGTCCTGTTTTATCAGGAAATGCTCCAGAGTGAAGCACACAGGCAAAACTGAGCTAAGTTTTACTGTCTAGAGGGATTTTTATCCCGTTATAGGAAGGACTTTTATTCTTTATCCCTGATAGTAACGGCTAGAATACATTCCTAGCAAGAGGCTATCATCAGTGGTACACTGGGAGAACACTTCTTATAGTTTCTCTTCGCTTATGACTGAATGGTTGTATCCCCATCTTTGTATAAAGGAGTCATTTACATTTCAAATATCGGCCATGCACCAGTGACCATCCCTTCTAAATAGTATCTCATGACTGTATTTGCCTTCAATTCATTCAGTTTGTCTGACACCACAGACTGATCTCATATGTCTTCATGTGCAGTGAACTGTCCAGCAAACAATTGGAAGACAGCAATAAACAAGCTGCACTCACAAATGATCCTCAGTTGTGCTCGACACAAACATGAGGTTTTAATTAATACATTTGTTGTTGTCATAGACTGAGTCTCCAACATTGCATGTTTTACAGAGAAAGGTGGTTCCTCATTGTAGAATTTAAAATGTGTGGAGCAGTTTATGGTATAAAAAACAGTAGGAGGGAAACAGTATTACAACTGAAGTTACATCAGGCCACTTTTGACCTTGAATGCTTAGTGTCATGCATACATTCCTGGCACCAAATCATGCATCAGTTACTTCCCCCTCCCCTTTTAATGGAAAGATGAGACCAC
The DNA here is from genome assembly GCA_007922305.1 of Dermatemys mawii. NCBI lineage: Eukaryota > Metazoa > Chordata > Testudines > Dermatemydidae > Dermatemys > Dermatemys mawii. The sequence goes on from ML677350.1 coordinate 4,640,061, forward strand.
GAAGCCAAGAACCAAGCCTTGAGTGACTAAAATAAAATGGACACTTAGGAAGAGGACCTTCAATAAAAATGAAAGATGGAAAATTCAAAACTGATAGTAGAAAATACTTTTTCACAAAGCGTAATTATTTGGTGGAAATAATTGCCACACGATATCATTGAGGCTTACAGGATTCATAAAGGTAAGACATTTATACGGATAACGAGTAGGAATTGCCAGACTGGATCATGCTCAAGGTCCATTTAGCCCAATATCCTGTCTCTGATAGTAGTTGGATCCAGATGCTTCAGAGGAAGGGGCAAGAAACCTCCTAATGCTTAGTAATTACAGATTTGGTTTAAGACCTGAAGCGTGATGTTTAATAAAATATGCATGAACCAACATTTTAATACTGCTAATTGCAAGGTCATACATGTATGTACTAAAAAGATAGGTTACACATACAATCCCCCATCCTATATCTTGGAAGGCTGTGAACCAGAAAAACGTTTAGGGATCATGGTGGATAACCAACTGAACATGAACTCACTGTATAATGTGGGGACTGACAGCAAATGGAATCTTTGAGTGTACAAGCAAGAGAGTATTTAGTAGTAATAGAGAGGTGATATTATCTTTGTATAAAATGATAGTAAGACCATTATTGGTATACCATATCCCTATCTAGTGGCCATGTTTTTAAAAAGAATGTCGGGAAATTAGAGAGGACCCAGAAAAGAGCTGCTACAAGAATTGATCCAAGGTCTGAAAAACACGTCTTATTGAAAAGCTTAGTCTGTTTAGGTTAAAAGAAATAAGGTTAAACTCCTTGCCTGAGGAGGCTGTGAAGGCTAGGACTATAACAGGGTTTAAAAGAGAACTGGATAAATTCATGGAGGTTAAATCCATTAATGGCTACTAGCTAGGCTGGGTAAGGATGGTGTCCCTAGCCTCTGTTTGTCAGAGGGGAGTGATGGATGGCAGGAGAGAGATCACTTGATCCTCACCTGCTGGGTTCACTCACTCCGGGGCAGCTGGCATTGGCCGCTGTTGGTAGACAGGATACTGGGCTAGATGACCCAGTACGGCCTTTCTTATGTTAAAAAGTGACTTGATCGCAGCCTATTAGTACCTATGTGAAGAAAGAATTTATGATATTACAGGGCTCTTTAATACAGCAGACAAAGGCATAATAAGATCCAGTGTCTGGAAGCTGAAACTAGACAAATCCAAATTAGAAATAAGGCTTTGACTGTGCAGGTAATTAACCCCTAGAATAATTTACCTAGAGATTTGGTGGATTCTCCATCTTCTTCTGTGCTAGGCCCTATGTGTATTCCACATGTGGGTATGGATGCGCACCATGTGGCCGAATCTGGAAGTTTTTCCAAGCAGTGTCTGTTGACCTGCACATGCGTAGTATCTTCCCTTGTGCTCTTGACTCTTGAAGATATAAGGGGTGGTGCGTGTCGAAGTGGAAGTCTTTCTAAAAGATATGCTATGACTCAAATGGAAGTTATAGGCTTGAAGCAGAAACCACTTAGTGGAATTCTGTGGTCTATGTAATCCAGGAGATCAGAGTAGATAAACATAGTGGTCCATCTGGCCTTAAAATATATGAATATCTCTTCAAATATTTGTTTGCATTAATGAATTAATCTGGATATTCTTGTTATCCATATAAATGTCTGGTCCCTTTTTGAATCTTGCTAATTTTTTAGCCTCAATAACCAGAGTTATAGTAAATACTAAGAGCGGAGGAAAAAAAGTACCAAGTTTTGAAGGGGTTTAAACCCTCAAACTTCAGGGTATAAGCCAATCTCAGTTTATTAGAGGTTACGGAGGAGAACTTTCTCTAGTGACAAGTTATCCAACAACATGGATTCTTGTACCTTTTTCTGAAGCAGCCAGTGCAGGCAACTGTCAGTGACAAGATCCTAGACTAGATGGACCATAATCCAGTATGGCAATTCCTATGAACTCCGAAATATTTTTTACCAAAATGATAACCTAGTCATAAAACAATCACTTTCTCTGTCAAGTGTTTAACTTCCATGCAGGAGTGGGGACCTGCATAATAAAACACAGTTGACGAAAATCTAATAATTTAAGTCACGGCCCCAGAAGCCATATTTTTGTGGTTTTAGAGTTTGATTCCTACAAACACTATATGGCCCACTTTTTCCTGCTGAGATGCATCATCTTTTCTCTTCATCTCCACATCTACTGCCTTTAGAGACCAATGCAACTCTGACCATCGGGAATGGATTGCATCTGTTTCGAAGTAGACAAAATTTTACCACAAGACTTTATTTGTAGCTAACGCTGCTCCATTCTTTTTAATAATAGCTTATGGTCTGCTTGCAAGATATCCTGGTCTCTCTCTGTGTACTTTAGAATAGATGGATATTTCAGGATGTTGGCAGCATTTTACACTCCAACTGATACCACGAAAAAAATTACAGCTAATGTTCCTTACCTCTTTCTAGCTTGTAATGCTATTGGTAAGTTATGCACATGCCCCCATGGATCTCAAAGATGGTGGAGATAATGCTTTTTAAAGTGTGGGTGGCTTAGCACTGAGCTGTCCAGAGGACAAAACAGGAGAAAGTTGTGTAATATGAAAGAGTGAGCTTATAACGGAGGGGGAGAGGGGCGGGGTAACCTGAAGCATGCCCTTTTGTCCTTCCCCAATTTCCATCTCCAAAGCAAGCTACGTTACAACCTTACACTGCAAAATATTCTGATATGAGTGGCTCTTTGGGAACCCCAGACCCTAGTTTGACATTTTTGCAGCTTGAAGTTCTGAGAGAAACGAATAATGACCAATAAAGCCAAAGAGAGCAGCACCCCATCCAAGCCTTTCCAGTTGCTCCCCTCTGCTGTGGAATGTGTCGTTACTATCAGGGATGATCCCGCTGCACCTTTCAATTCTTGAACCTTGGACCAATCACTTAACCTTTTTAGCTCATTATCTCTGCTTGTGAAAGCAATGCATTGTGGGTATTTTTGGTTTTTTCTTTTTAATTATATTTCTCTGTGTTTACTTTGATCAGAATTGATTGACTTGTTTTCCTGAGGTGTTGCATCGGTTCTTTAAGATGCTGAATAATAATACTTTGCATGCTTGTGTGATCAGCCAAATCTTATCGCATGTCTAATGTGCAGGGTAAAAACAGGTGATGTATGGATATCAGAAACAGTCATGCAGCCCTGTAAAACTCAACATACAGAATTATACACAGTTTTCTCCAATGTGCTTCTGACTTAGGTGGATTCTAGCCTTTGTGGGACTGCTTCTAAAGGACTTCTGTAGTCCATGAGAAACCCACTCCATGAAGCCAGTCTTTCCATGTGTTTAGGGAGTAACTAAAGTAATTCCAGAATCATAACCAGAGTGGAGGCTCCTAAACCCATGTTTCTCTTCTTCAGGGCATCAGGTCTTTGAGTCTATTTTTATTAAACCATATGAAGGCTGTTCCTCCCCCTCCACCCTATGCATACTGTCCCATCCCCCCCACCCCCCCTGCATGCCATGGAGGATGACATGGGGCCGCATGGGTACGTGCACACACACATTCTCTTGCTGATTCGCTCCTGCCAGTAAGCCCAGGTTGTGGATTCATACATCACCTGCCTGTGTAAAACGCATGTGCATGCTGCCGTCCTCAATAACCGGAATGTGTTTTCTGTTCTTTTTTGTTTTTGTTTTGTTTTTTGTTTTTTGTTTTTGTGTGGATTTTCTGCAGTGTGGTTTACCAGGACGGATTTTACGGTGCTGACCTCTATGTAAGTACACACACCGGAGCCTACTCATCCCCAACCTTCGACAAGCCAGCCTTTTTTTTTGTTGTTGTTGTTTGTTTATTTGGTTGGTTTGTTTTTGTTTTTTTTTAAATATTATTTACTTTGATTTTCTTCTTCCTTGTGGATACATATATTATATATTTAAGAATGCAAGCATGCTTCTCTGTCACTGCGCTTGCCCCTGGGTGCAAGATCTAAGCCTATGGGTTTCCTAATCATTGTCAGGGTCAGTTTACTGGGTGTCCTCTCCACATGCACACTGCTACTAATCAACCTGAGAGATGATTAGCAAATTAAAATTTCTCTCAATACTTCTCATTTGCATAATTTGGATATAAAAATAACAGGACTGGTTTAGCCTCAGATGTTCCCTTTCCCTCTTCCTTCCCCCTTCTTCTCCCATCTTGGGGCCCTTTCAGGCTTGATTTGTGCACCATGCACTAAGCTAACTGAGCTCTGTGTTTACAAAAGCTCTTATACCACCAGGATGTGGATGTCACTCCGCTGGAGAAGACATGGGGCTGATTAAAAATGGAGTCTGAGATACTGGCATCTCATTTTGCTAGTTGAAATGGTACCTAAATAGAATAAGGGTTCTCTTTCTTCTCCTCAGGGGAGTTTATAGAGCACATATATGTGAGGATGTTTAGTTGGAAGAGTCAGCAGCCTCCTGCTTCCTGGTAAATTTCTCAAGCACCGCAAAAGGCTTCGCCCTATCGTTTGATTTCACCAGCATATCTGTAGTCAGAATTCCTAGTGTACTGATGTTTGAACTGATTAAGCGTGGTGGTCTTAGGCCATAGAGTTGGGGAAGGGGTTCTGATTGGCAGGTGAGGAGAGCAGTTTTCCTTTGGATGGAAAGTTCCATTATAACAATCACACTATAGGAGTGTGCTCTCCAGACCAAAGAACTTTAAATTCACTGTCCCCACCCTCATCCTGCTCAGACTATCGGGCTCCAGCAATGCTTTCCCTTAAATAGGTGGAGATATATCTTTGGAGTTGCAAGAATTTTGTCTTGTTTGTGGTTATGGAGACCAGAATAGCTGAACTTGGTTTCCCTACTGCTTAGGAGATGGTATCCCTAACATCCAAAGATCTACATCTAGAGATTGGTTCCTGGGTAATCGATAGGGTTGTCTTTGGGCTTCTCTGGTCTATATGGACCTTCAGATCTTGTAAAGACACTTTTCCCAACCCAACAGTTAGAAAACATTCTCTCTAAACACTGAGGAATTTAGTGTTATGTATATACTTTGCCTGTCTGCAAGTAAACTCTCACACATGCTCTCACATGTACACGTCTGTACACACTCAGCAACATGCATTTCCTGATTCACACATGTGCTCTTGCACATATGCTCACATAGAAATTGACCTGCCTGGTCAAGTGTTCCATTATAATACTTCTTCAGCATGTAGGAAAGAGTTCTATTTTTTCTCTGTCATTCCTAAAGCCTTACTTTAGTCCAGGGGTAGGCAACCTGTGGCACGGGTGCCAAAGGCGGCACCCAAGCTGATTTTCAGTGGCACTCACACTGCCCCGGTCCTGGCCACCAGTCTGAGAGGCTCTGCGTTTTAATTTAATTTTAAATGAAGCTTTTAAAACATTTTTAAAATCTTATTTACTTTACATACAACAATAGTTTAGTTCTATATCATAGACTTGTAGAAAGAGACCTTCTAAAAACATTAAAATGTATGACTGTCATGTGAAACCTTAAATTAGAGTGAATAAATGAAGACTCGGCACACTGCTTCTGAAAAGTTGCTGACCCCTGCTCTAGTCTATATAGATCAGTGAGTTTGGGGCTGAGCATGCAGTGACTAAACAGGTAAATGGACAGTTATTCTGTGCTTGTTGGCTTCTCTTGCACAGTCTGGCACTTTAAAGCCTTGTTGAGAGGGAAATGTTGCCTGGAGTTATCCCCAGATTCTTTTCAGAAAGTTCCTTCAGATCTTTAACTTTCACCTTTGCTGCATAAAAGGGGCTCATTTAACATCTTAATACCTTGACAACAACTTTAATAGTACAGAGAGTCCCCACACCCACCTCATGTTATGCTCCAGTTTCAGCATTTCATGTGTGTAAGCACTAAAAAGGGACTAGAACCCTCAAATAAAACCATGTATTTGGTGTCACGGACTCACAGGTCGTGCCCGCTCTTGGCCCACTTTGTCACATTTGGCATTTTGCTATAATAGTTCAGGTCCCACTAATGCGGAAAAGAGGACTGCAATATAAGGTATCTCTGAAGATAGGATGGCTAAGTTTATCCCTTTACTTTTTATTGTTAGAGTTCTTGAGAGATGCATCTCAGCTGAACTTCTAAGTTACCCCACTTTTTCACTCTGGATTGGCACAAATTGAATGGGGGGGTGATGCCTCACCTCCCACTGGATTGTATTTGTTTAGTTGCTGTATGAGGGCTGTCCTAAGTTATAGGATGAAGGAACAGGGTTCGTCAGCCACTGAGTGCTGATTTGGGAAGAGGGTTCCCTAGTTGTTGGGATGGCAGAAGTTAAGGATGAAGAGCCCTCACACCTGCTGAACTAGTAGGGACTGAGGGAAAAGCGGGGTGGGGGGAAAGGACCTGCAGCTGGCAGGATGGGGTAAGCAGGGGGAGAACAGGCTTCCAGGCTTTGGCTGCTTTTCCTTCCCACACAGGTATCACACGCTTTGATTTGATTTTCCTCTTCCTCCTCCCTCCTCTTCTATTCTGGGGCAACCATCCTGCTAGCCACTTTCTTCTATTAAAAGGGCTGTTCCATCTCTTGCTGGACTCATTCATGTCTGGCAAAATAACTGAATTTATAAAGTAACCTTTCCCAGGGTCAGTGTTGGGGGATAACAGCTCCATTTTGGCCATGAGGAAAGACAGTAGTGCTTCTACGGTGGGATCAGTCTGGGATAACAAACCACCCATAGAGACCACTCCCATCTATGAAAAGCGTGCTTGCATCCACTGGAAAGAAAAGGCTGGTGAGCCCCTCTGCGGGCTGTGTTTGTATGATTGTTTCTTTCCACAGCTGTGTTTTTTGAACTGCTCTTCCTGTGTTCTGTTATAGAATAGTCTTACAGGAACCAATCATTAGCGCTAAAATACCTCAGGTAGGAGTGCCAGTGTGACCTGCCAACCAATCAGATTGTGGATTGCAGTGGAAAAAAACTGAATTATACTAACCATTCCAGCGCCACGTTAGAGATGGGAACAGAGGCTTTTTTTAGGACAGTGCAGACTTGTGAGCATGTGATCAAAGCTCCTGCTACCTCTGGGCTGCACATGTTTAGGTTTCACACCAAGTGGCTTTTCATTCCAAAAATTAAGTGGAAGGGTTAACAAAGGTCATGCTTGTCCCATTACTATGTAGATTCACCTGGTGCAGTGAATGCTGTTGTCCTGTCACCTCTTTCAGTTCACCCTGCTGTTCCACAGTGCTTACCTGCCACCTTTCTAATACGGAAATCCTCAAATTCAATTCCCGCCCTTTCTGCTTTTTAACCTTCAATTATAGGGGCATTGAGGAATGGAGAAAAGACACACCAGGCCTAGAAAACAAAGGCTTCCTAAAATTGGAATCGCAACTCCAAAATTGATAGGGTAGTGAGTATACAGACACACTCATCAGCATAGATGTCCTTTTCTTCATGTTTCTGTAAATACCTCTGACACTTAGAGGTATGCAAGTGCTCCATAGTACCAAACCTCAGCAACATGCTTCTCTGCTCCCTCCCTCCCGTCCTCTGCCCTTCCAGAGAAAGGGCATCTGCTAATATGCCTGAATAATAAGGTACTGAAAGAGGAGAGGGGAAGCTTGTTGCAAGGTGTAATTGGATTTCCTTATGGTCTGTTTAGTTTATGATTACCCGATATGGCTCTTGTGTGGAAGAGAGAGTGTGGGGGGTTTTTTGTGCTGAAGAGCAGTGTAGGCAACTGAAAACACTTGCTATCTGCCTTTAGACTCTTTAGTGGACAGTTGAAATGTTGCTTCAGTTCAAACAGCAGCTTCATACTTACATTAGTTGTCAAATAATTTTCAAATACTTTCAGCAACAAACTAATACTGAAAAAATCCATATTTTAATTTTGGCAAAGGAATCCAAAGGGGATGTTTTGACTTATCCTTCTGTTGCTGGGCCATGGCTGCTATCTGCTTATCTTGGTCCTCTGGCCCTCAGAAAAGCAGTTTGAGGTCAGGGGACTTCTCTCACACACCTTGGAAAATTCAATCAGATAGACAATGGAATCAGCAGGGCCCTCCATATAGCCGCAAAAAAGGAGAGGTTCGTGAAAGATAACTTCTCTCAGCACTTGAGACATAGTGAGAGTAAAAGAACTCAAATGAAGCTAATCTGCACTTTGAGGAAGCAGTGCTTAGACTGTCCTCATCTGTCTTCACACATCTCCCTCAACCCAGCTAAAATAGTGTGCGCTCTAAAGACCCAGACCTGCTGTAGAAAGGCCTTGTCTTTACAATTGATTGCGCACTAAATACATACAGCCCTTCTGCTTGCCTTCCTCCTTTCTTGTGGCAGAGCTTTCTTACTGCCTTGCTGGTAGCAAGGTGTCTGACATCACGTTCTCACAAGACGTCCAGACCCATTCATTTGTTTTGACATACAGTTTGGAGGTTTAAAAAACAAAAGGCTAACGAGGTTGGTGGAGATTGCACAACTGCCTTGGATATTTAGGGACTATGCCATTGAAGGGCAGGCTCCATTAGGGTTTCTCTGCAGCACTGGAGAAGTATGAAGCAGCTATTCAGGAGTTGTCTTTTTCTTTGGGTGACATGAACATCCAAGTTCAGTGAAAATATCCTGTAGAGATGCAATTTAAATAAGCTACAATCGCTGAAGAGAGTAGCATCAGAAATCATTGGGGGTACGACCCTGTGAGTGGGTTAATGGATTAGCTTTTTACTTCAGGCAGAGTTGTATGGGGGCAGGAATAGCAGGATGGAGACATTGTAGGTGCTTTGGACAAGCTGTGTGGGATCTGAGATGCATTGACGGAGCTATGTGTGGGTCCTTGGTTTGGAAAAGCAGGGGCTGCTGCTGAGAGAAGAAACTCCCACAGAGCTTCTCTTTGCTTTTTACAAGTCCTAAAACTCACCAGGAATTATTAAGGAATGAAAAGGAGTGAGAAAGGGGCCTTTTAATTTTTCCCCTATTTTGGTGTATTTGGACCTGCTTTAGGTAATGCTAGATATATCCAGATGTCTGAATCCCCAGAAGCGGTCCGTGCTCATTGCTCCTAGGTCAGGACCGTACCATAGTGATGTTAGTCTCCATTTTTTTGTTTTGTTTTATTGTACACACACACAGAGATGTAAACAGGTCTGATTATGTGTGTATATACATATATCTTTTAATTTTTTTACATTAACACTAGCTTCCATTTTGCGTCAGTGCATGGTTAAAACCAGTACACGTCAGCTGTTTAACTTCATTTCTCCAATGAAATATTTCTCCTGTTTTTTGTTTGTTGTGCAGTCAGCTGAAGAAATGTTAACATCTCGCTCTAAGTCTCTCAGTGGAGTCTCTGTTCCCTTCTCTGATATAACAGATGGGTTATTGCTTGTTATAATTATTAACATTGTGGTGTGGGCTAGGGCTAGGGTGGGTGACATTTTTATTTTGGGGCGGGATGCGGGGATTGTTAAGGTTTGGAATGTTAACTCCAGTGGTGACTGACTGTTTCCGTAATAGCAGGTCGTTGTGGCTGCACGCTCTAGTAATTGAGGCTGTGTACTTCACCGAGCTTGTGGTAGAGCCTAGGACAAACCGCTGTCCCAAGAGAATGCTGGGATAGATAGAAGTAGCCAATTTGAGTCTGAACGTGGTGATTTTGCTGGTTGTTTTAGCTCCAGATGTCAGCATGCTTAGTTTTTAATTTGATTAATAGATGTTATGCCATTACCTTTCCCACACCTGATTCCAGTCCCTCTGTCCCTTTTCCCATTATATGACATGTAAGTTAAAAGAGAATAAATGAAAACCCTTTTTTTGGTTTCAAACTGCATCTTGCTGTTATGTTCACAATAACCTCCACCCACATTAAACATGGCTACTGATCTCCAATGTGGCTAGTAAATGTTCAGGAGAGTGAGAATCTGGGCACACTCTGATGCAGGCCGCCCTGCATGTGATACTAACATGTGGAACTGGGTAAATTTTGCATCTGTCTGAATATCAGACATACCAAGAATTCAGGAATCTCATAAACTAGGAGAGTACAGTGGTGGTGTTTATTTGAAGTTTTGCTTGCATTTACTTGCGAAAGTTAATATGGATGACATGGGTCTCACTGTGCCTCATGCGCCCTCTCTCTTTCGTGTTTGGGGATTAGCAGCAGAGTATAGAAACCCAACAAATTTCAGTGGAGCAACTAAAAACAGTCAGCTAAGAGTGGGAGGGTAAAAGCGGTGACATCACACCATTTAAAAAGACAAAGTAAGGTTTAATGGGTGAAGATCTGCAATATGCTGTATCTCATTAACAGGAAGATCCTAACTTACCATCCACATCATATCTTCATCTCCTCCGAAATAAGAAAGCATGTGCAAACTTGTCTTCCATTCAGCTCCCCACCCTTCATTCCAAGTAGCTCCGCTAAGGCAGTGGAAACAAAATAAAAGCCATTGCCTCATTTTAAAAAGAAAACTTTGAGTCAAACTTCATAAGGAAAAGGATCATGTATTTTCCCTCAGGTTGAATACGAGTTTGAGTTTTTGCTTTTGCCCTCCTCTGGCCAAAAAGTTTGTCAGCTAATGATGGCAAAGTTCTCATTAACCCAATCCAGAGACGAAGGATATAAGACCAGCTTTTGGTTCTACACAACTGCATAAATGTTGAAAACTGTCTCTGGGGTTTTCTGACTGTAGTGATGGCTCCCTGTGATTCAGAATCACATAGCACAAGCTGGAGACACTGGCCATACTGTCCCCATATGGTTAACAAAAGTCATGTTCAAAGTTATACAGTAAATGCAGATCAAATCCCCATTTCACCAAGCTCATTATCCTGGTTTCTGATACTAGAAGCCTTTTGGACAGGCCTTTGTCTCCATTCTGAGCAGGAATATACCTTTCAGTCCATAGGTTATCTTAAATTGCCCCATGAAAGATATAGAAAGCCACTTGCCTGACTACTCAGGTCTCTCTCCTCCTTCTCAGGGCTGAAAAGGAAGGAACTGCCTGTCTCTCTGCTTTTCAGAAATTCCACTCAGACACCCACAAATCTTTCTTTGGCTCAGGATTTAGGATGAATTTTGCCAATTCCCTGGGAGCTGTAACTAACTTTCTGAACAACCTCCTGTGATCTGAAGCATCTCAGCGTTTTTTAAAAGGCTTCTGTTTATTCTCAGAGCAACCCTAACCCTAACCCTAACCCTAAGCATGGACAACAGCAACAACACAAGCTTCCCTTACGTAATGGTCAGATGTCCCCAACATGCCTCAGCCTTTGAAGAGCCAACCCCAAGTGGCAAAAGGATAGTTCAGTCTTTCTAAACATTTAATCCTTGCTGCCTCTGCTGAGAATGCCAGTTAGTTGCACCTGGTTCAGTTTCTGGGAGTTTCATAAACTGATAATTCTTTTGTGCATTCTGGACCAGGTGACTATCTAAACTTGTCCCTCTCACAGCAAAGAAACAAAAGCAGGAGTTTCCCTGGGTGATTTTCTTTCTAAAGTGCATATTGCTGGAAAAAAGAACACCTTGTTATATTCCTTTGCCTGCACCCCACACCTCTCTTCTTAGGCAGCTTCCCCCAACTCTGGCAGAGGGGCTTATAGGGGTACAACAGCCAAATTGAGCTCTTTTCTGTCCTGGTTTTCCCCTCCTCAACACCGACTGTAATTTACCATATGAATGACCATATGAGATTTCCTTCAGCCTATGCCTTTCACTAAACTGCCTACTGAGGCTTTGATTCGAGGCTCTCCCCAGCTCTACTGAGGGGTAGAACACAGATGAGCTAGAGGGTGACTCTGTTGTGATGGACGGAACATGGGAGCGGATGCAGTTTGAAACACTTCCTCTCCTTGTGGTGTGTGTGTTTTGCTTTCTGTTGGTAGACAGGTATCTGTAAAGCCAGTTCTCTTTTTTTCCTGCAGGGTGGATATGCAGCCTACAGATATGCACAGCCTGCTACTGCAACAGCAGCCACAGCCGCTGCCGCCGCTGCAGCAGCTTACAGCGATGGGTACGTAAGGAGGAATGGGGCAAGCTTGTGTTCAGGGGTTCATGGAGTACTGCTACTCCATTTAAATACTCCTCTACCTCATTACTCTCACTCATTCCCCTCCTTCCCCGAAAGGGGTCCCCCTCCATCCACCCATACACACTTTAAAGGACAATGTCCAGTTAGCCCGATTCAGGCTTGGGCTCTGTAGCTGTCTGATATATGGGATTGGGCACTAAATCTGGTTTCTCCCTTACCGCTTTGGTCCTCTGCCAAAAGAGAGAACATGGTTTTATGGCTAGGGCCAGGTACTGGGAGTCACGAGACATAGTTTATATTCCAGTGTCTTTGTTCTGTGACTGTGGGGTAAGTCACTGATCACTCTGTGCCTCAGTTTCCCCATCTGTAAAATGGTAAAACATTACCATGTAAAGTAGTGTGAGATCCTTTAATGAGAACTTCTGTATAAGTGCAAGGAATTATTTGAATTATTATCAGAGTAATTGCCATAAGGTCTTTTATCTCCCTGTACAGTGAAAATTGCATATTAATTCAAATGCATGGCAGGACTTTTCAGTCTTACTAGGCTGGAGGAAATTTTTCAACTAGAACTTACTTTCTTTATTTATTTTTTTTTGGTGTTGGGGGGTGTCAAAAATGAAAATTCAGTGACACCAAAACATTTCTTGAATTTGTGTTGGTTTCACCAAATTATTCTGGCCAACTCTCCTCCCTGCATCCCACCAAAAAATCTGAAAAAATCTGGATATTTTGTTTTGACATTTCAAACTGAAAAATTTCAATTTTGGAGTCAAAACCACTTTTTATTTTGAAATTTCCTTCAGTTTTGAAAATACAAAAACTTAAAGAAAAACACTTAGTCAAAACAAAAGGTTTTGTTTGACCCAAAACTAATTTTTTCAATTTTTTTGGAATTGTCAGCAAACTGAAAAATTCCCCATTTATCCAGCTCTAAAGCTTGCACTCCTGTCTTCATATTCTGGACAATTCCTTTCTCCCTTCCATTTAGCCGCTGTAATCATGGCAGCTGCCCTCATACCAGTAGTTGCCTTACTCCAAAATCGCACTACTACAGGTAGGAGGGGCACTAAGTGTGATGCCAGCTGCTCTCACTACGCTCCTGCTAATTGAGAATATGGCTTTTGTGTGTCTCCTCCTTGCAGGCCTTTCTTCTATCCCATCTCATCCAGTGTATCCATAGATTCTCTCTGGAGTGGGGCTGCCTTAAGCAGGTGTGCGCAGGGGCACAACATTTCCCCTCCCACTTCCTCTGGTCAAAGAGCAATATCTAAATCCCTCTGTGGAGTGACATTTTTTCTTTTCCCCCTTTCCTCAGTTATGGCAGGGTGTACACAGCAGACCCTTATCACGCCCTTGCCCCTGCCGCTAGCTACGGAGTTGGCGCTGTGGTAAGTACCATTTTCTTTCTACCCTCCTGCCATTTCTCTCGTCCCTAAGATGGAGAATAGCTGCACAGGAGCTGCTAAAAGTCTCCATCGACCCCCTTTTCTTTTTAGTCAAGAGATCTCTCACTGCAAGGAAACTCTCCAGCTAGTCCACGCCCCCTTGTCTGTATTGCCTGACAGATCTGTTACTGCAGCTGGAGATGAACAGTGAGTGTCTTGTTGCTCTGGCGCTTAGGAGTCGGATGGGGAGAGCAACAGGGTGATACCTGATAGTGTGGCTTTATTATTATTATTTATATGACCATAGTGCCTCAGAGCCCTAGTCATGGACCAGGATCACATTGTGCTGGGTGTTGTACAAACACAGAACTAAAAGATGGTCCCTTCCCTGAGGAGCTTACAGTCTAACCAGACATCACAGAAACAGGGTGGGGGAAGGAGTCTCACACGCAATCAGAGTGAACAATGTGTTGGTGGCAAATAGGATGTTAGTGCTGTGACTTTTTTCATTATTTTGGTGGGTACGATTAGGATGGGATAATTAAAAGGAAGGGCAAGGAGGACATTGAAGGGAAGGGAGATGAGGGGAATAGGGGTGATGCTGAGGCAGAGAGACACTGAGGGAGGGGGGAGCCAAAAGCCAATCAGCACAGGGCGGAAAAAGGCCACTGAAACCTGTAGAAAGATCTCTAAGAATGCATCTACCATGCAGTGCAAAACCCTCAGCACTGAGTCTCAGTGCCCAGGTCAGCTACTTGGGCTGCAGGGCTATAAAATTGCACGGTAGACATTCGGACTTGGGTTGGAACCTGGGTTCTGAAACCCTCCCCCCTTGCAGGGTCTCAGAGCCTGGGCTCCATCCCAAACCTGAATGTCTCCATTGCAGTTTTATAGCCCTGCAGCCCAAAGCCTGTGAGCCTGAGTCAGCAGACCTGGGAAGCCACAGATATTTTTTTGCAGTGTAGATGTAACCATAAGGACCGAAGGTCTCTGATTCGGCTCTTTCTGCCCTTGACAAGCACTGCTCTGTAGCTTTCTCCCAACCCCATGTGAGGGGAAGAGCAGAGAGCCATACCTGGGTCCTAGTGCCCCCAGAGCATGTGGGCGGTCTCCCAGCACAATTCTGAGGGCAGGAGTACCCCCAGCTGGGCCCCATTTTACACCCTGGCCCCTGCTTTGGCTGCTTCTGCTTCTACAGGATGGAGTCTCTGGAAACTTGGCAAAGCTTGAAAGCACAAGACATCCTCTCACCACCGCTTACCTTAACTTGAAAAACTGTGTTGCATGCAAAGAATGCTAATTCTTGTGGGCGGGGGGGGAGAGGGCAGAGGTAGAATAAGGTCTTGCCTCTCATGGGCCTCAGAGAGCTGCCAATGGAGCTGCTGTTCCTGGTTCCCCTTGGCACTAGAATGAGGTTGTTGAGGAGCAATGATTGGCAATGTGCAACCTGTCAGCTATGGCTCCCATTGTCATCTCTGGAAGATTTGCTCAACTCTACTTTCAACGAATTGGTTGTCTGTGAGGCTGTCACACCTGAGCTGGGTGTCTGTTTTTTCTGACTTTCCCATCGCCTCTGCCAGTGGGAGACTCCCAAGGCGGTAGATCAACACCCAGACACACTCTCTCCAATCCCTTTCATGGAGTTTTTGTCATTGCTTTGAATGTTTCTCTCCTCTAGTTCCTAATAACATTTTCTTTTCTCCTTCAAATTCTGCAGGCGAGTTTATACCGAGGTGGCTACAGCCGATTCGCCCCCTACTGAAGTGACATGAGCCCCTGCGAGTGGGACAGCCCCCCCAGTTCATGAGGCCTGGCTATTGCAATATTTACTAGTAGAGGAACTCTATAGCAAGATGAGGAGGAAAAACAAAAAAACAAAAGAGAAAATACTTTTTTATACCTCACTATGTTCTTTGAATATGTATTTTTCCTTTAAATTTCTGCCTTTAATTCTTTTGTTCCAAAGATTGTGCTTTTTTTTTTTGTTTGTTTAACTGTGGTAAAAAATAATGCATTTCCGTGTCTGTATGTTGGTGCATAGCTTATCCTACCAATCACGGAAGAGGCAATTAATGACAAGGAAAGATGTTAGGAACCAATATCATGCAACTAATCGTGGACAAAGTTACTTACCTGGGTCTGGTGCTTGGCACCTGTGAGACAGGAGGATACGAGGGAGAGCCGCTTCCTGCTGTGTTTCTACCCTTTAGAGGGATGCGTTGATTGGCTGTGGCTGGAACCCACAAGCTGGTGAGAAATAGTTTGTATTTGAAAAGAGGGGAGATGCAGAGACCTCCAGCATTTTATCACCATCTGGTATGCACACACTTGGAACGGTTTCAGCAGTGTCAGGACTGTATAGTTGGCAAGAGAAGATTCCCCAAACTTGCTCAGAGACTTGGGCTATTAACTTCAGTAGGGGACAAGACTTTGAAATGAATTCTTGATCTCTCTCCCACCTGGTTGATTGTTGTCCACTCCTGGATTGTAATTGTCCTTCCTCTGCTTTCTAAGGTCCTTCTCCTTTACTGCCCCTCTTTTTCCCTTCTTTCCTTGAGGATTAGTTGGGGTGATGGTGCAAAGGTGGGCCAGTAATGGCAGAGCTTGTGGCAATGGTTGAGAGTGCTTGTGTCTTGTACATCGAGTGGTGATTAGATTTATCGAGTGTTTGCAGCTTTATGGGGAAGGTAGACGAGCTGCTCTGAGGTTCAGCATTCAAGGTCCCTCTCCCTGTTCACCATGGGCCACTTAGGCATGGCTGCAAATAAATCATTAAAGTAGTGTGAAGACAAAACATGAGTCATGGATCAGCTGCAGAGGGACAGGGGAGTGTGTGTGAGGGGAAGAGTGTGTGTATTTCAGAACGCTGTTCCTGAAGTGATTTTGGATAGCTCAAATGTCTGGAGACAGGCAGAAGCCATTTGTACAAGCTCTGAAGTCATAGGAACCTCCCATCTGCTAGATCTATTTGAGGCCCTTAAATATTTAATCTAGAGTCCTGGAGCCATTCGCCAATCCTCTCAGTATCCTGCAAAGAGCACCTGGACTGCTCAGTCCACATTTACACTACAGACTGTAAAGCAGAGAGACTATTTAGAAGGGCTCGATGGCTCCCAAGGCCATCTTCCTTCTGCTCTTGCAACTAGAATGATTCTTCTATTTTAAACAGTAGGCATTTTATAGGTTGCTGCAAGGAGTAGCACTGTGGCAGGGAGGAGTTGTTGTCAACAACCAAGCTTGATTTTAGAACTCAGAGGAATAGTCTCCCTTCCAGTTGTTAGTTATTGCTATGCTCCCAGCAACTCTTGCAATCAAAGGCAGATTCTCTTATGCTTTATCTAACCCTAGACACTAGAGAAATAGAGAGAGAAGCACAATTCCATTTGGCTCCCTTGTCTAGCTGAATTGGTACGGGGGTGACTTTTCACTCCCAGAAGGGCTGTGGATTTATAGCTAGAGCCGTTCAACTCCTGCCACCCATACACTTGCTTCTCTGTCAACAGTTGATATCAGCATAGGAAATCATATGCGTTGAACTTTAAGCATTGTAAGTGAGCAGGGCTGTCTGGGAGGTGCACTGACCCAGCCATGCACAAACACACACCTTTGCTCTTCCCCTCAGCACGCGTCCTCCCTGTTCCTGGCAGGGAGGAGGTGCCTGAAATGGGAAGGATCGGGGAGACATTAAGTTAAGCTAGAGACCCTAAAGCTATTGATTCTGTGGAAGAATAGCTAGAACAAGGGGACACCAAACTGCCAGCCTGTAGGCCACGTTTTTCTTTTCTTCCCCCCCCCCCCCCGCCCAAGCCAAAGTTTGGTTTTTTGCAGTTATGACAATTTTTGTTGTTTGTATATAAATATTTTAGTTAGATTTAAAACAGGGGTGGGGGGAGTGGGGTATTGGGGCTTTCACAAAATCAAGGAAATGAGGGGACGGCGGGAACTTTGGCTTTTACTGGCTGAGTGGGAAAAATTTTTTCCAGTAGAACTTCTAGTGTCATATTGAAGAAAAGCCAATTTCCATCATGTGGCAGATAGGGGTGAGAGACTCCTTTCTGGAGCTGAGACGCAGCAAAAGCCTCAAATGGAGTTCATCATAGCTAGGGTAGTGGGGGAGTGAAAACAGGATGTCTCTTCCCTTATCCTCAGGAAGGAGAAATAGCTGATGCTGTGGGGCCACAGAGTGCGAGAGGCCACAGCGTGCTTAGCACTGCAGTGGCAGCAGCTTGAGCTTTGGTCTTTTTCATGTGTCTCAGTCCAGCTGGTTCTGACTGTAGCTTCTGAAAGGTCAAGCTCCACTGTCTCAAGAGCCCACCTGCACCATGGCAGCGCAGCACGTGGTTGGTTGCCCCCTGGCTTCTCCATCTGTAAGGAAGGCTGAACGCATTTCTGCTTTTAAGTACGGTCTGTGCTTGGCACATATAACCTTGCTTAGTGTTGGGAATCTGGGTTCTCGTCACATAATTACCTGGGTTTCACAGAGAGTGGGTTACCTAATGCTTTAGCACCTACTGTTACCCGCTTCTAATCCACAAAGGCCAGGCCCCTAATGCTTCAGTAGGGGCTGCCCAATCTATTAATCATTGTTCTAGGCCCCTCAGTGTATTAGCACCTGGGTTTCCCTAATTCCTGCTCCGTGGTGACAGGGCTGGGAGGAAGCTAAGCCCTTTGCCCTGTTGACTACAGGAGTTAGTTCGGTAACTTTAGACATTTACCATCCATACAGTCCAAGTGATACTTTCCAAAGCCAAGACTTCCCAGGCAGCTTTTACCACAGCTGTATTTTTGCAGCAGGGTTGCTCCTGTGAATTCTGTGCCATGGCAAAGAAGAGCTCTTCATCCCTCTTGGCAAACATAATGACACTGATTCCACAGATGACATTGAATTAATTGGCTCATGATACAAAGGACCTATTTCCATTCAGATTAGCCAAGCCATGGCTGTATCAGTCTTTGAAGTATCCATTGTCCCAAAGATTGAGGAAAGCCTATATCTCCCTATGCAGAATTAATTGTACTCAGGCTTTTAATAAGGATATGGGGAATGGGGGTAGAAATGGGGCAGGCTTTTGTCATTGAGAACATCTAATACTCTTGTCCTGTAATGATGAGTGTTCAAGAGTTTCTCTCACATAAGACTTGGCACAGGTCCTTAGCCACTTAGGTCTGGTCTGCCCCCTTCCCCCACCTCCCCGCCCTCCTGACTGTTTGTACCAGTATAACTAGTTTGGTTAGAGGGGTGATTTTAATGATATTTTTATACTGGTACAATCCTAATGTGAGTGCTGGTATACTGTAGCATTATACCAGTATAGCTTATTCCCCTTTTCACATGGGAATAAGCTATATCAGTAAAAGGCACCTATCTATACATAATTGCATCCACACTAGGGGTGTTGTATGATTTTTAACTACACTGGTGTAGGTAAAGCAGTACAACATTTGTGCGTACACAAGCCCTTAGTGTACCAATTACCAACTTCTTATAACCAGCCATTTGTAAGGCAGACAGTCATGGAGGTCCTGTCTACAGTAGAGTTCAGCTGTGTTAGCCAAAGCCATGCTTTTAAATTATATTCAGGCTTAGACAGCCTATTCCTATGGGGACAGTAGTGTGGTCCAGTGGGATGGAGCACTAGGGAGTCGAAGACCACCTGATTTAGTCTAGGTTCTTCCAATGAGTGACCTTGGGCAGGTCAGTTCACCTCTCTGTGCTTTAGTTTTCGCCATCCACAAAGCGGGGATTGTGATACTTTATCCTCCTTTTGTGAAGCCCTTTGACACCTATGGATGAAAAGTTCTACATGAGATCTAAGTAATGTCTCAAATCCCAATATAGGTAGGGCCTAATGGGTATAAAATGATTTATAAAACGATTTCATAGCCTAGCAGCTTTCTGGTGAGAGTCAGTCTTAAATGTGGTCCAGGCCATTGTGGTTTGTTTGAGCTCTGATATGTAGACACCTTTGGGGCTTTGAAAATCTTCATATATTCCCCTTCTACCCCAGTCCCCAAGGAAAAGACAAGTAGAGAATAGGTGTGGGGAGCACTTAGGAATTCAAGAAGGGAAAAAAATACAGGCTCTGGGGAACTCTCTTTTTTTGCTGAGTCCAGCTCCAAAGGAAACCACACAAGCAGCTTGGAGAATAACTTGCTGCTTGCACCCCTCTAAGTATGGCCGCATCTGAGGATCCATGCTTTGGCAGAGGGGGAAGTGGTTTTTAAAGTGTGTGTTACTTGTTTGCACTGTTTTAAAATAGGAAAAAACAAACAAACTAGTGAACAAGGTGAACATCCAGTGTAAACTTCAGTGTGTTTTTATTTTGTCATGCTCTTGAAAATGTCAAACATTTTGTAGTATACACCAGTGAGACTTGATTCTTTGTTGCATAAAACACTATTTTTTGGTGATGTTACTGTCTGAAAAGCTCCTCCCTCCCTGCTCCCACCCTACTGATCTCCTCCTCCACCCCACCCCAGCTTATTTTATTCTATAATGAAATCACCAGTCGACAAGGCATGCAGGAGTGTGACAGCCAGAGTGTGAAATGGGACCCTTTCCAAGTAGGCTTTGGGTGTCTCCAAGATGGAGTACTTCCTGTAGCTTGCAATATGCAATGTAACACCCCTCCCCAGAACACACACAGGTTACAAAGCAAATTGAACGAAGACGTCCAATGCAAGAATCGGTTGCTACCACTAACAGTGAAGGGGGACATCCCAGAAGTGTTGTAACCACCTCTAGTCGTTGTCCTACCCACGTTTCTGGCAGCAACTGGTGAAATCTTACACAGGAAGATGACAAATAAGGTCAGTGCCGGTGTAGCCAGTCAGCAAAGACTGGTAGCAGAGTAAGAATACATCAGCCAAAACCTTGCCTTTAAGGAAATTGCTGATGTATAAAGCCGTCCACCTGAGTATTCATTTGGCTGGCAGTCTGCAAAGTGCCAGTGATCTAAAGATTGATTCTAAAGCTGGTCAATAAATCTCTGTCTTGCCAGATTTTTTGGGGGGTAGATGGGTGGGAGGGGGTCCGATTGTTGCTTTTCTGAGAAGTGATCTCGTTAAGGAATCTGGACTCCCACATAAATAGTCCCAGCTTCAGTCACTTTCTTCTATTTTTCTCTTGACAGTATTTTTTGTGTGCGCGCACGTGTTGTAGTTTTGGCAGCTCGGTTTGGCTGCATTCTCAAGTGACGAAGTAATCCTCTTTTACCCCAGGGGATAGGACTTGTTTTTCTTTTTATGTTATCAATTCTGCTTGTAAATAGCTGGAGCAAAAAAAAAAACCTGGGGCCGATAGCAAACGAGAACCAGGGCTGTAGAGCGATATGGAGCTTGGTGGAGAGTTTACTGACCTCACGGGCTGATCTGCCTGAGACTTGGAGCTTTTCAATGCAAGGCTAAAATTCCACGGAACCTCCAGTGGCAACGACTGACTTTGCCCCTTCATGCAGTCTCCCCACCACCTTTCCATTGCCAGGTACCCTTGGGTATAGGATGCATCAAAATTGGATGCTTTCCTCTCCCCTGGATGATTTCCTAGGACGCCCAAGCTGCTTGTTCAGGGTCCCATTTCTCTGCTGACTCTGGAGAAGCAGTACCTGCATCCCAGGGCTTTGTGACCGTCTCTAACTCCTGCCCCCCTCATTAAGTATCATATTGTATAGTAGCTTTCAGACCATACAGTATTCATTGGGTTACTCCTATTATTATCAAGTAGCTGGAATTGTGAAGGTCGGAGTAGTTAGATCTTTAGCTTTTATTCCTTTTTTTTTGTATTACTATCCATGTGTATAAATTATTGATCATGTTGCTGGCTTTTATAAACTCTAAGCAAGGGAGGAGCCCTTCCTCACCCTTTGCAAATGGTAATGAAGCACTGTTTTTAAATAAAAGAGAAACACCAGTCGGATGTGTCCTGAGTGTGTGTTTACGGGTTCTCTGTTGTGAATGTTGTTGGTTTTCGTGCCCATTCCTGTTTGCAGAAGAATTTCGCTGTTTTCACTTTTGAGGGCAGAGAGGCTTTTTTAAAAAACGATAAATACAAAGCTCAGAAAAGCCAAGCCGAGAATACTGTCAGGATGCAGGAAAGGCTTTCTTGCCTCAGTCCTGACCTACCGTGTTTATACATTGGGCCCCCAAAGCTGTCTGTATCTCCCAGTCCTGTTCTATAGCACTTCCTGCTATCTATATCCTGTGTTTTCTTAAAAGCAGAAAAGCCCACTCACCGTGTACATGATTTGAAACTTTAATTCACCCCTAAATAATTCACATCTGAACCCAGTTTGAGGGTGAAAGGCAAATATTTCAGTCTATAGCGTCTTTAGGGCCATTTGCCTTAAACCTGTATACCCAGCCATCCTGCCATTTGTGTTAGCGTGGCCCCAGCGCATGACTCAGAGTCAGACGTCCTAGGTTCTAATATTGGCTCTGCATAGATTTCCTCTGGGAGATTGGACAAGTAATTTTAAACTCTCTGATCCTCTTTGCCCGTAAAATGAGGATACCTATTATTGCACACAAGTGTTGAGGTTTCAATTCATATTTGATAAAGTGCTCTGAAATACTGAAATGAAAGACATCATGCAAGAGTATTATTATTAGCCCTTGAAATAGATGCGTTTTCCAGGCTAATGACTGTAAGAATGAGGGAGAAATAATAAATCATAGTGCTGGCAGAATTATGTGTAATTGTAGAAGCTGACAAGGAGAGCAAAAGAATACAAGGAGAAATCTGTGGCCAACAGCATTAAGAGAAATAAGAAGGAGTATTCTGAAGAACATCAGGAACAAAAGGTCAGCATTTTACAGCAAAAAAACTTCATGTCCAGACTACAAAGAGAGACTGCAGAGCTACAATTCATTTGCAAATTTGACACTATCAATCAAGGATTGAACAAAGATTACGAGTGGCTAGCTAACTACAAAAGCAGATTCTCTTCTCTCGCTATTCACACCTCC
Organism: Dermatemys mawii; assembly: GCA_007922305.1. NCBI lineage: Eukaryota > Metazoa > Chordata > Testudines > Dermatemydidae > Dermatemys > Dermatemys mawii. The sequence continues at coordinate 4,662,422 of ML677350.1, forward strand.
AATTCAGCTGCTAGAGGAACACCTCACCTCCCTGATTAGAGATAACAAGCTGGTTCAGCCTCATTGGACTAACCCTGTTACCTCCCACCTGGTTCTTGCCTACCTATTTATACCTGCCCCTGGATACTTCCACTGCATGCATCCGACGAAGTGGGTACTAGCCCACGAAAGCTTATGCTCTAAAACTTTAGTTAGTCTTTAAGGTGCCACAGGACTCTTTGTCACAGGAACAAAAGGAACGCTACCAAAGGTATTAGTCCATTTCTAAATGGAAATAGTAGACTTGTCAATAATAATATAAAAAGGCAGAAATGTCCAATAAGTATTTCTTGTTCTGTGTTTGGGGCACGAGCAAGATAATGTATTCATATCATTTAAAGATCAAATATTTTCCAGTCCACCGGTAACTAAGGAGAGTGTTAAGCAGTAGCAAGTAAAGTTCTTAAAAGACTTTGACTTCTTAAAATCAGGGGATCCAGATAACTTGTATCCAAGTGTTTTAAAATAGCTGGGCAAGGAGCACTCTGGACCATTAATGTTGATTTTTAGTAAGTCTTGAAACACTGAGGACATTCCAGAGGACTGGAAATTAAGCCAGTGACCTGCCAGTATTTAAAAAGGAATGACCCACTTAAGTGTCAGCCTGGCTTTGATTCCAGGTAAGATAATGGAACAGCTGATATGGGACTTGATTAATGAAGAAATAAGAGGGTAAACCAATTCACGCCAATCAACATGGGTTTGTTATCGTTTTTCACTGCATTACAAATTTGGTTGATGGTGGGTAGTGTTGGTGTAATATGCTTGGACTTCTGTATGGCATTTGACTAGGTACCCAACTACATTTTGATTGAGAAATTAGAATAATACAAAATCAACATGATATATAATAAATAGTTGTTTTTAAACAGAAAATCATTACTAAGCAGGTGTATTTCTACTGATGTCCCGCAGGGATGGTTCTTGGTCCTATGCTATTCAACAATTTTATCAGTGGCCTGGAAAAAACACACAGAATCAACACTGATAATGCTTGCAGCTGCCCCAATGACTGAGAGACGTAAATAACGAAGAGGACAGGTCACTGATGTAGAGTATTTGGAATGCTTGGTAAGCTGGGTGCAAGTGAACAATATATTTTCAAATATGGCCAAATGTACGGTCATCAAGGAATAAAGACTGCAGGCCATATACGATGGGAGACTCTATCTTGGAAAGCAGTGACTTGGGAAAAGACTTAGGGGTGATCAAATACTCTGGCTATGTAAACAGGAATCTCGAGTGGGAAGAGGGAGGTTACATCACCTCTATTTGGCACTGGAGTGACCATTACTGGAATACTGTGTCCAGCTCTGGTGCCCACACTTCACTTGAAAAATCAGAAAAGGTTCAGAGAAGAACCACAAAAACAATAAAAGGATTAGAAAATACACCTTTTAGTGATAGACTCAAGGAACTAAGTCTGTCTAGAATATCCAAGAGAAGGTTAAGGACTGAGTTGATCACAGTCTCTAAGTATCTATATGGGAAACAGAAATTTGATAACAGTGTGTTTGTCAGTCTAGCAGATAAAGGTGTAACAAGGTCCAGTGGATGGAAGCTGAAGCTAGACAAATTCAATATTGAAATAAGGGTCATTGGGTTGTAGTGGATTCTCCATCACTGAATTTCTTTTAATTGAAATTGGGTGCTTTTCTAAAATATCTGCTCTAGTTCAACCACAGCTATTGGACGTGATGAGGGAATTCATTTAGGCAAGTTCTGTGGCCTGTGTTAGGCAGGAGGTCAGACTGGATGATTACCATGATCCCTTTTGGTCTTTCACATCTATGAATCTACTGCATGGAGGTGCCAACTCTTCAATAACAGGCGATGGGCTTGCTTGTGCAGCACTTTGGTGCCACTAGTCTGTCTTCTAGTGGCTGATTAAGAAAATCACAATTATTTCTGACGACGGTGATGGCTCTGAAACATTTTGGGTCCGAGTGGTGCGCACCCTTTTCTTTTCACAAATAGTCTTTCTGTTTTGGAACTCCAGAAAGCACTGCCCGAGGGGTTACTTCTTTGCCCTATTGGGTTTATTTCCCATGGCTAGTCTCTTTCCGGACTGGTGCAGAGAGACTGGGCGCATTCTGCACAGTGGTGCCATATGTTCCAGGTTCACTCTCCAGTCCTTTGGTTTCAACCTCTGGCCTCACGTTGGCTGTCAACAACCTTGGGTTGTATTGTTTGTATTTCATCAGTTGCGAGGGGCCCCAGTTAGCATGTGAGCTCCATTGTGCTAAGAACTATCCAGGCAGAAATGGATTCTATCCCAAAGAGCTTCCAATCTGCAAGAAGTGCACTTGGAAAAGCATACTGGGAATTCATGTCTAGATTAGCAGGTTGGAGATGCGCGCTATCCACCAGCTTGCATTTGGAAAGGCCTGTTGAAGAGTGAATCTGAAAAGGCCCGGGATAGACCTGAGGAGAGCTTTGTTTCTAACCGTGCACACTCTGCTTCTGTTCCTCTTTGGTGAAAGTGGAGGCAGAAGCATTTTCTTGACACCCAAAGCACAGTTGCCAATATCCCAAAATATGTGCCAGAAGGCAGGAATTGACCTTTTTATGTTGAGAAATCGTGTGACAATTGGCTCCTGCTTTGCAGGGAGCTGATCACCCTTGAAATGGTCTTGAGATTTTGTGCACACATGGGAGAGAGAAGATGTGTCGAGCCTGCACTGAGAGCAGCTGTCCCGGTTTGTGAGTACTTTGTCTTTTTAAGGACATGCTGAGTGCTGCACTCTAACTTTAGCACAACGGTATGGATTGACTCGGCTTGTTTTATTAATGGCAGGATATAAATACATCTGTTTTGCATCTGCCTCGTTCTTCCATGTGCAAATGGCAGGCTTTATCCTGACTCTCTCTGGTGATTAAACTCTCCATCTTTTCAATCGCAAATCACATTTCCATGTGTCAGTAGGAAATGTAAAGCTACAAAGTCACTTTGCTTTGTATGGAAAGTGAGGCTCTTCAGCCTAACTCAGCTGAGAAGCCCCTGATTTTGTGGAGCTCTTTAAAAATATCTTCACTTAATCTTTCTTTATATCAAATTCTCTTTTCCATGACTTGACAGTTCTAGCACTGCCGATGCACTATATCCCTTACCCACTCCACACTATTCCAAAGATCTAAAAACCCTCAAGATCTTTGAGTTAAAAGCAGCAGTGTTTTCTAAAAATTTTACTACTAGTTGGTTCTCTGTCCACATGGAAGGAATTCAGACTCCATAAATATCTCATGAAATTGATCAAATGCATTCCACATATGTGAAGCAATTGACAGTTGTCTCTGAGGCCCTGGTTCTACAGAGCACAAAGTCGGTCACATCCGCAACAGCTGCAGGGGTCGCAGCATTGTCATCATTTGAGAGGAGATGGCACTCTCCCATGACTGAGGAACAACATTGACTGGCTGCGGAATTAGTTGCACCCTCCAACTCTGTGACTGTTCAGATACAGGACTTTTGAGGGGAGGGGCAAAAATGGGGCAACCTACCCAAAGCTTACAAAAAATGATGGTAAATATGGCACGAGACTCCACATTTATGGATTTTACATATTTGTGTCCCAATGCCTCACTTCAGTTAACCCATTTTATATTTAAACGGAAGCAGGAAGGAAGCAGGGGGAGGGGTTCTAGCTGCCAAACTTGCAAACTCACCGTGGGCTCTGGCAGTCAAGCAGCGTTCTTTATGGCTGTGATATAGGCAATAAATAGTCTAGTTTATTATAGTTTAGTTAAGAATACTGTCAACAGCGTGTGAACCAGGGTCAATCCATCTTGCTGTCGCATAGTGTGCAGGGGGAGCAGCAACAGAAAGATGTCAAATCTTGATGGCAACAGAAAAAGGTCTCTGAAGACACACAGAGGGTCAAATCCATCACTGGTGTAATTACAATAACTACTGCTGACTCTCTAGTGACTAAGGCTATGTCTACACTACAGATTACGTCAGTATAATTTACGTTGCTCAGACGTGTGAATAATCCACACCTTGAGTGACATAGGTTATACTGACCTAAGTCCTAGTGTACACAGTGCTATGTCAGCGGGAGAGCTTCTCTCGTCAGCTTAGAGCATCTTCACCAGAAGAACTACAGCAATGCAGTTGCACTGATGCAGAGCCCTCCCCATGAAGTAGTAGTTGTTGGCTATTATTGGACAGCTATAGGCAATATGAAATTATCCATTGTAGCTACATATTGTCAATACCCTTAAGCCCCAAACTGGACACAAACTAATGCTCTAAGCAATTGATAAGTTTTTGCCCCCAATGGAAATGCTGCAACACTGAGTGCTCCAAGACACAACCCTCAATGCCCTGAAAACACAATAGTGCCTTGGGAGCCCAGTTCAAGGTTTTCCCCTCCCTCCCACCCCTCCTACACACATACCTTTTCAGACTCTATGCGTCTGTGTACCCTAGTCTTGAACTCCCAGATCCACCCAGGCCCTAAGCTCCCCAGAACCCTCATGAATACCCTGGGTGAAATCCTAGCCCCATTGAACGCAATGACAAAACTCACATTGATGTCACTGAGGCCAGGATTACACACACTGTGTTTTCCCTACCTGAACCTTGAGCCTTTACAGCTCTTGTTCCTGGCTGCATGCTCTCATGGGCACAGGCTTTGTGCTCATAGGTCCCATCCCTGTTTAGATCCCAACCTCTGATGGTACCCCATCCCTCCCCTGCCAATCAAGGCCCAGACCTTCATGCCTCCACTAGCTGTAGGCCTTTACTCCCATGCATGACCTCCCACAATCCACATTCTGCATTCCCAGGGCAGGAATTCCCTATTCAGGAACAAACCTTATATTGTCTGTATTGGGAGTGTTTGCACACAGGCTCCTTGCTGATGAAGAACAGTGTGTTTTTTCACCCTCTCGCTTTGGAAAGTTAATTCATCTGAGACTTGTGGTCTTGGATTTGGCCTAGCTACTAGACATAATGGCATGGCCATTTTGAAACCCGAGGGATCTGGAATTACCTCTTGAGCCATTAGGCAATTCAAGGACATTTTAACTACCACAAGCCATCAGGAACTTTATCCTACATTTGCCAAAAAGTTTCAGGTTTGCCATGTAAAATCAGGATCCCAATAATATGGGTGTGCACAATAGACACACACACTACTTCCCAGAGTGTGGTGGTTTTGTCCCAAGTTGATGCTTTCTTATTGTTTTCCTTCAAATGATTGTGCACATACACATTCCATTGTAGGGTCGTGGAATGTATGTGTGCACAATACATCTTGAAGAACAACAGTTATTGCAAATATCTGGCGAGTAACAGATTCTTGGTGTTTTGCAATAGCAGTACTGAGTTTTCACATGTGATAGGTGGTGTTGCCATGTGGGTGTGGTGTGTACCTCTAAGTGGTGATTCTTTGTTCCTCAGTCTAGCACCTGCCTTTCTTTACCAAAGCACCACCCTTTGGAAAAAACTTTAACTTAGTCTACTTTTTTAAATACTCCCCTTCTTTTAATTCAATAATTTTGCAGCAAGTTGAGTGGAAAATGGTGCCCTAGAGAGAGAAAGGAATTAGAGGCTGAATTTAGAGCCACTAGAAGCAGGTGAAACTCCACTGCCTTTGCTGGAGCTACACCTAATTCTGACAGTTGGAGTTGTGACCACAGCTGCTGAAATTCTTGCAGTGCTGTACATTACTGGTGGGTACACTGGGCTGACAGCAAGAGCCCAGCATACTCAGCAGTGGAAGGTATCAAGTAAGCTCCTGCTCTGTTTACCCAAGTTGGTTATCAGGTGTGATGTCCTGATACCACCACAGCCTCTGACTCCACATGCAAGGTGCATATTATCTACCATCACTGGGCAGGGAAGCATAAAGTTTCCCTTAGAGTCAGTGAGGTACCATTTAGCAGCAGAATTTGCCCCTCTGCCGCCGCCTTGTACAAATAAAGCTCAACTAGCTTGTTAATTTCAGTAAACTCTTTAAGGAAGATAGAACTGAGGCCAGTATGTAAAGTTAAGACCATGCATAAGTCTGTGCCAGATTGGAGCCTTGGGGCATAAAGCAGACAGGGAAGAATGTTTATTTGCAGACTGTTTACAAGACCGCAGAGGGAAGGGTCAGGTCCTGTCACCTTCTCAAGTCAGAAATAATTGTTCCTTACAGAGCATTCAACTTTCCATGTCCTTGCCTCTGAAAGCAGGTTTAGTGTCCAAATCATTAGCTATTTCAGACACTGATATTCCAGTGCTCACCACATTGTATTTGAACAACATGGTAAGGGAAGCGGTAGCTCTGATTTTTGTCCATTTTATTATAAATTTGTCAAATGCACAAAAGTCTCAATAAGTGGCAATAGAGGAGGAGAATGATACTTTTGGTGGAGAAATAAGACTCGCCTGCATGTAACATTACTACTGTATTCCCAGACTTAGTACCTTGGATACCCTGATTCTGTCTAATAGTGACTGCCATGGATCTAATAGCTTTTCAACCTGGAGCAGAGAGAAAGGGCATCCTTGTCATGAGTCATAACCTGGATTAAAGGGGTTGGAAAAAAATCCATTACTGTCTATTGTTGCCAAGGCCTCAGTTCTGCATTAATGAATGCAAGAGCAATATGTAGCTCTCCAAATCCACACTTACAGCATCAAATTCTGTCCCCAGCTACACTGTATAGATCTAGAATAACTCCAGCAATTTCTGTGGAGATACTTTGGCTCCACACCTTGTAGCTAAGAGAAGAATCTGACCTATCAAGTTAAAAGTAGTGGCGGTAACCCCATTCCACACTGTCAAAAGGCATGAGAAGAGACTCCACATTTTGTGAAATTAGACACTGGCAAAAAAATTCAAACTAGGCAGTATACAATTAATTACAGAAATCCATATTTAGGCACCTAAATAGAAATGGCCTGATATTCAGAGGTACTGAGAGATCCAAATTTCTGTTTAAGTCTGTAGGAGCAACAAACAATTCTGGACTGGGAAATCCACATTCAAAATATTTATCAAACTCAAGTTTTGCTTCCCCAATCGGTGTCCTGCCACCTGACTTTTAACAACTTATGCACATGTACCAGTTTTTGTTTTCCTTCTGAGCTATCTAATCCACTAGCATTTATAAAACATCACCACAATATCTGATCAGAGTACATATGTTTAAACAGTGAAAACTGCCTGCTCTAGGGATTGTAGAGTGGTGGAGGAAGTAATATTCTGTCCTACTTTGGGTATAATCAGATCTTAAATTAGCCACATTATCCTTCATTTCTCTGGCCTCCTCTTTGGATCTAGTTACTTGAGGAAATAATATGGCCAAGAGATGGATCCCTCTCCATGATAAGGCCCATGTGTCTCCCCTCTGATACTCAGTTCATATCCTTTTGACGAAAATATCTTTTTCAAATAACTATTTAATTATTCTAGTGTACTTAAAATGTATAAGACGTTCATCCATTACCATGTGTTCTGTTTAATAATAAAAATGTAGAAAAAGCAATTTTTTCCTGATTGTTAGAGTCTGAGATTATAACATTTGGATGCAGATAAAATCAAAGGAAGCACCAAGGGTCATATGCCAAGATACAACCTATTTACCAGAACAAGAATATAGATAACGAGAATCACATTGACTGTAAAAATAAAGTGAACAAGTTTTCCAGTCAAATCCTCAAATCAACCTTTTCCTCCATGAAAGAAGGGTAGAAAGAAAAAGAGAAAAGGATATATATAAAGCTCATACATCTTCTTGCATACCTATATTATTTAGAGTGATTTTAAATCCTACATGATAACCCAATATATTAAAAGAGAAAAAATAGTTCTTTTGGGAACAGCCGCCACACTGAATCCTTTAAAATCAGAGTCTCTGGTCTTTTTCCTCCTCTTGGGTAGCTTCTCCATTCTTCTTAATCAGAAAACTCCTTTTTTCCATAAATGACCTCTTTTCCTTGAATAAAAAAGTGTTTCATTTTGTGTGTCTTCAGTCACTAAGTGAGTAGAGCATTACTGGCCACCGCTTCCTGCAGCCCCCATTGGACCGGGACGGCAAACTGCGGCCAATAGAAGCTGCAATCGGTGAACCGGCAAGTAAACAAACTGGCAGGACCCGCCAAAGGTGCTTACCCTGCGGTGCCGCGTGCCAAGGTTGCTGATCCCTGCTGTAGATCCTCATGAGATTCATAGGCAGGGTTCTCCCATCGCTGTAAGGTGACCAGACAGCAAATGTGAAAAATCAGGATGGGGGTGGAGGGTGGGGGTAATAGGAGCCTATACAAGAAAAAGATCCTAAAATCAGGACTGCCCCTATAAAATTGGGACATCTGGTCACGCTTCATTGCTGCAGTTAATCCACCTCCCCAAGAGGTAGTGGCTGGAAGTATTCTTCCATCGACCTAGTGCCGGCTCCACTGGGGGTTATGTTGGCTTAACTCTGTCTCTTTGGGGTATGGATTTTTCTCACCCCTGAAGGATGTAGCTATGCCGATGTAACTTTTCAGTGTAAACATTCCCTAAGTAAAGTCATGTTATGTTGCAACCTTCTAGCAAGAGAATTTGTTTTTTTCTAACGTCTCCGTGTGTATGCCGTGAATGGTATATTTGTACTTAAAAGTTTGCTAATTTGCCATGTCTATCAATTCCATATATGCCGTATACAGCAATCTGATCGCCTCAAGTTTCATTTTCAGCTTCTCAGCTATTTTTCTTATTTCAGCTCCAGCCTCTCCGTTACCCCCCTCAGCTAAACGCGTGAAGTCTGTCTTAATCACATAGGCTTTGTGTATGATGGCTGGTGTTGCTATTACAGCATCCAGCCAGTTTCCTTTGGACGCAGAAGGTGGTGTTTCAGCTGAGCCACTTCCCATTGCCTTAGACTCGCTAGTTGTGCTAGAGATGCTGCTTCCTTCTGACCCTGAACTAGGGTTAGCTTTGTGTTGAGCTGATATGATTTTACTGTTTCTATATATTCCGTGAGCTGAACAAGCAGCAGACATTAAATCATTCACGGCCTCAGTTTTCCAAAAATCTTCTAATTCACAATCCTCTTCATTAGAAATTTTCAGATAATTCAGGCTGTTTTCATATTGCTGTAGCAACTCCCTAACTTTATACATTATCTTGAAGTTGTGATGATTTTTGTATACAACTCTGGAAATATTTGTAACATCACCTAATATCTCCAAACCAAGACAGAGACGGCTACCATATTTTACTAGATTACAAATGCCTGAAATAAAACCCATGGTGTTTGCTCCAATACTTATTACGGTGCATTTCTTATGGACTTCATCCATGTTGTCTACCATTTCCTCGAGGCATCGTATGTGGCTTTCCACTTTGTTTCTTTGCTCAGGAAACTGCTTCAGAAAGTCACCAATATTTTCTTTATTCCTATTGGATGACAAAGTCATATGTTTATATTTGGTGCCATAGGGTCAGTTAACACATGATTGCTGCTAAAAGGTAAAGGCTTGGCTGGAATAGCCAAATACGCAGATGCAGAAGAGCTGAATGCTGGCTACCTATGCACAATAAGTGCCCAGTGAAGCTCTGTTCTATTCAGGTTCTTATGCCACGCCCCTCACCTTGTATGAAGATGTTGGAACGACAGGAGATGATAAACTGCAGAGATGTAGCTAGGAGGGGAGGGTGGGGTTCTATGAAACTTCTCCCCCTGGCAGGGGCGCTGGAATAATTTGTACGGTGGGGCTGCTGAAAGGCATTGAACCAAACTGTAAACCCTGGATATGACGGAAACCACTTCAAGCCTGGGGGGTGTGGAGGCACTTCCCATTTCTAGTTCCAGCACCTATGCCTCCCGGTGAGTCCCCTCTAAACCTGACCTCAGCCGCAGTGCCTACAGAACGGTCACTGATGGTCAGCTGGTGGGTGTGCAGTGACTGCTGCTGAAGATGCTCATTCCAGTGTTACCTTCCCCTTCCCCTGCCCTTTGCTGTATCCACTTGTTCTCCCTCTACGTTGAGGCTGTAAGCTTTTTGGGACAGGGGCTACCTTTCTATTTATACATGTGTGCTGCACTTAGCGCACCAGGAAACCCAAACCTTGCCCAAGCCATCTAGATGCTACTACAATAGCAATGATTGTAGCTCGCTTGTCATTTGGGAGGGTTGAGACAAGAGCTTCCCCAGACAATGGCAAAGAATCAGCAGTGAGCAGTAGGATGAACAGGAAGTTGAAGCTACCTGCTCTACCTGTGTGCTTGAGACCTAGACAGCCACTGGGGGTGTTAGTGCAGAAGAGTTGTTGCTAGCCCAGACGTTTGACTGAGGTGCCCGAACAACCAGACTCTGTGCACAGAACAATCTACGCCTGGACGTCCAGCCCACACGAGCTCCTTGTTTGGAGGGGGAGGTAAGGGGGGTCAACTTCTAGCACAGGGGTGGGCAAACTACGGCCCGTGGGCCATGTCCGGCCCGTGAGACCATCCCATCCGGCCCATGCGGACACTGCTGCGGGGCCAGGACTGCGCGCCCTCCCCTCCCCTCCCCCGGAGTCGTGCGGGCAGCGTTCTGGGGTAGGGACTGCATGCTTCCCCTTGGAGCAGCACTGGGAGCTCTGGGGTCTGGGGCTGCCCTGCGTGGGGAGTGCTCTTGGGGCCGCGGCTGCGCGCTGGCCCCTCCCCTGTGGCCATGCCGGGAGCGCCTAGGGGTCAGGGCTGCGCGCTGGCTTCTCCCCCGGAGCCAAGCGGGGAACGCTCTGGGGGCTGGGGCTGCGTGCTCGCCCCTCCTCCGGAGCCATGCCACGCGGGGAGCACCCCGGGAGCTGGGGCTGTGCGCTCGCCCCTCCCCTGGGGCCGCGCAGGGAGCACTCTGGGGGCCCGGACTGTGCACTCACCCCCTCCCCCGAAGCCATCCTGCGTGGCCAGAGCTCTGGGGGCAGGGGCTGCAGGCTCCCCCCACAGCAGCTATGGTAAGAGGGGTGATGGAGGGGTTCAAGGTTGGTGGTTGGGAGGGGAGGTTTGGAGGGGGCAGTCAGGAGCAGAGTAGGTTGGATGGGGGTGCAGTTCTGGGGTGGTGGTTGGGGGTGGAAAGGTGCATAGGGGTTGGGGCAGTCAGGGGACAGGGAGGAGAGGAATTGGATAGGGGGGTGAGGTCCTGGGGGGTGATTAGGGGTCTGTGGAAGGGGGAGTCAGGGGACAAGGTGAGTGGGGGTTGATGGATGGATGAGGGATTCTCGGGGGGCAGTCAGGGGCGGGAAGTGGGAGGGGGGCTGGATTGGGGGTGAGGCCTTCCCTACCCAGCCCTCAATATAATTTAGCAAACCTGATGTGGCCCTCGGGCCAAAAAGTTTGCCCACCCCTGTTCTAGCAGTAGGACATGTTGCCCCTCAGTAGCTCTCTGAAGGTTGGGGTCGGGGAGGGGACACTCCATTTGCTTCTCAACAGGACCTCTGCTGAGCAGAAGCACCCAGTCCCCTGCCAGCTAGTGGTCCCGAAATAGCTCGGCTACTTGGGACATTGGCCAAGGAGAGAATTTTAAAAAGCGAGTGACCTTATTTTAGCCACTGCAATATATCGGATTAGGGTCATATCCCTTTTAACAGTCCGTGAGCCCTCTAGTGGCACTCCCTGTGATGTGTTTTAGGAGCCCCCAGACACCAGCCAGGGCAGCAGCGTGTATGTGACGAGGCTGCCCACCGTATTTGTGTATGTTAGGAAACATGGTTACTTAGGGCCCAACGCTGCCCACGTGGTTTCCTGTGTAGTTATTGTGTGAGGAGCAAATGATGCAGCACCTATGTTTACTAAGATGGAAAGTACAGTTTGCTACTGGGGATGGGGAAGCGCAGGTGGGATTTATTCTGAAGCGCTCTTAAAAGTCACCGGAGGCAGAAGTGAGTAGCACTGCCCCTTGACTTGGGAACCCTGCAAAGCTGTAGACCCACAGGACGCTCCAGCCACTTCCCTGGCTTCTCGGTGTTCACTTCACGCCTAACAAACAGGATACAAGCCAGCCATGTAGGCTGCTCTCAGATACACTGATTTGCACCATTCCGGGTGGTGTCACATGCACCAAAGGAGGAAGTAAGTTGCTCTGCTTTACTGGTTAAATCTCTCTCAGGTTGAGTCTGCACTTGACAGTTTCTTAAGATTTCCCACCATTGCCCTATATCACCCCTTAATGATGTCTGTTTTAAACGGTGAACAGGGAAAAGGCCAGAATCTTAACTGTTAAAATGAAAGCTGAATTCAGGCTGAATGTGTAACAGTTGCAAGACATAGGAAATGGCAGGTTGGATCACACCCAAGATGTCCATCTACTGTAGTTCAGTATCCTGTCCCTGACAGTGGCCAGCATCAAATGCTTCAGAGGAAGGGGTATAAAACCCCTGTAGTAGGCAGCTCTGGTATAACCTGCCCCCAGGGAAAGTTTCCTCCTAAACCCCAATAATTAGAGGTGGTCCTATGCCCTGAAGCTTGAGAGAGGGACATCCTTCTATCATAATCGGCACCTGGAGACTGTCACTCCCCAGAGTACGGAACATGACTTTGATTAACATTGGTGGACTTTGAGTGCCAAGGATAGCCTTAAAAATATGAACCCTAAGCACTAATTCTCAGAAGCCCTGTTTATGCTACAGACATTTTCTAAAAAAATTCCCACTCTGTCCATGGTCAATTCAGCTTCACAGACGTTAGCAACATTGAGAGCCCGAGCTCAGGACTGATGCTGCTAGCTTTAATGTTGTGTCAAGTAACCCTGCTCAAGGCAGATCTAATACATTTTCAGTAAAAAAAAATAAAAATAAAAAAATCTGAAACATTTCACAGACTACACACCTAGGCATAGAACTGGAATACCACAGCCTGTGTTTTTCACATAACATGGAACCTAGTGCATTACTAAAGGGGAAGTAAATTAAAGCAGATCAACTGGCTAACTTCTGTTAGGGAGAATTCTTAACTGACCAAAACTGCTGTGCATTACCTCTCAAGATATATCAAGGCCTGCTTGACCATCATCAAATCTTCAGCATTCAAGTCAATGAGAAACCTTCCCACCAGTATCCTCTTCAGATGCGCTGATATTTCAAGGTTGTCACTGAGATTTTCTAAATCAAATTTAAAATAATTAAACCAAGTATTCCCTTGTGTTTCGCATGAGAGTCAAATTAAGAGGGGGGAAGGAAGCTACACACAGTGGTATAGGAGATTAGTGAGTTCTAATACCACTGTGGTGTGGTATAGGAGATTAGAACTCAGTTCCAAGTCTTGATCCTTCATTTCCTGGACTCACAAGGCCTGGAAATGCTCCTCATCATCATGTAGAAGACCCAGATTTGGGTTCCAGTTTCTCTCACCGCAGGCCAAGTGTAATTGGGAGTGTTCTACAGGTCACCTGGGGGACTCAGATTAGGGTGACTCTCACAGCCAATGAGATAATGAGAGAGGAAAGCAGGAAATCCTGGCCCTGAAAGGATGTTTTAAGTGTGATGCACTAGTTCTGAACAATGAAAAATAGAGAGAGATTGAGAAACAGCCTGAGCTGCAGCAGATATACAAGTACCTTCAGAAATACTGGATGCTCCTGAAGACATCCTGGAGGAAATTACCCTCTGCATCTTCTGTGTTGAACCCTTCTGGGGTATCTTGTTAAAGGCGACTCAAGAGGAGTCTGGTGTGGCTGTGAGGAATGACTCAAAGTCTAGTCCCTGGTGGGAACAAGTGCCCATATTATAAAACTATCAATGGAGTCAAAACTGGCATGAGCTGTCTCCGTTGGTAGCCTAAGGGATTCCATGGGCAACATTCTCACCCGAGAGATGTAGCTATACTGAAGCTCTGGTGTAGACAACGCTAGGTCAATGGAGGAATTCTTCTGTCAACCTAGCTACTGCCTCTCAGGACTAACTATGCCAATGGGAGAACCAGTCTTGTCAGTGTAGGTAGTGTCTACACTGAAACACTACGGCAGCACAACTGGTGGGGCAGCCTGTAGGGTTGTGTACCCCCACCCTGATTTGCTGCTTGGCTTGTACAGAGTATGCTCACTGACTGAACGTGCTCAGAAACATCTGTTGAAGCTGCTGCTCTCACTCTACCCCCCCCCACCTCCAATGGGCATGTCTCTGAGTTAAACATACCCTGAATACCTTTCCAAGACCTGAGGCAGAACTGTCTATAGCTCAAAAGCTTGTCTTTTTCACCAACAGAAGCTGATCCAATAAAAGATATTACTTTGTCTTTCAGTTAGTTTGTTATTTTGCCTTAATCTGGCAAATGTCAGCTTGAAATGCCATTTGACTGAAACATAAGGCTGTTCTCAGTGTGTAGAAGGCAGAACACTAATAAATCTTCAGGGCTCTGCAGAATCTTCTTTGCAGTAGAAATAAAACCGATCACATTTCTGGCTTGGACTCTTATCTGTAGATGCCAGATGAAGCACTAAAAAATATATCATGAGGAACCATCTTGTGCTAGCAGGGCACAAGAGAGGAGTGGGCTCAATTACCTTGGTAGATCTTTTTCACCTGCAATTCCTTTGCTCCCTTAATTTAAAAATTGGTCATTTAAAGTGCTCTGGGCAGCTAGTTTCTTGGATTTGGTAATTTAATTTAACAGCTCATGACCAGAGCCTTGTTAGTGTGTCCTGGCTCTGGTAACTATGTGGGCTGGGTTTAAGAGCACATTGTAGTAAGGAAGGTAAAGTTAATATTAATGGCAGGATTAGGACAACCATATAAGGGAAGGAAAGCAAAGTGAATCCGGTTGTTGTGACCATCAGAAACAGTCCGCCTTTGTCTTTAGTAAATAGTTCACGTTTTACTAAGAATTCCAACTGTTTGCCACCAGGAGCCAAAGAGCAGCACCTTGCTTAATAAATATAGAAGATCCAAATCAATAGTTCAAATGAAAATCCTATTGCACTTACCTCTCGGGCTTCCCCTTGTTTTTCAGCGTAATGATTTATATGGTTTTCCCACTCAACTGGCACCCACGCTGTGCTGTGAGAGGACAAAGAGCAAAGCTTTCAAAAGAGGGTGGAACCAGGAAACCAGTCAGATAGAAACCGAAAGCAGATCTGATGGGGATTTTAGTGTGTGTTTTGCAAGCTTAAATTTAGGTCTTGGGGCTCTGGTTAACAACTCTGCATTGAATTGCCTTTCATCGGAAAGCCTGTCTGTAGAGAAAAAGTTCATACAGGGTTGAGTATGACACTCCTAGGCACCTCTTACCACCCAGTTCAACGTTCATCCAGCAGACGGCTCTCTAATCCTTCTGTCGTCCAGCACAGGAAGGTCACTGGGGGACCCGGCTCAGAAGCGAGCTGAGGGCTCTGTGGGAGGAGTTGGCTGTTGAAAGAAGTCCAGGCAGCTTGAGAGCTGGAGCTGGAAGGCTGGATCAAATTACAGCCTGTTGCTGGCTAGGGACCAGAACTAGCTGCTGCCAGGGGTACAGAGGATGCACCAAGACTCTTTCCTTCATCACCTAGTACTGGGCTGTCCTTGCCGTGGGGACTCTGAGTTAGGAGCTGAACATTTATCATCGCTTTTGCCTATAGGGTGACCAGATGTCCCGATTTTATAGGGACAGTCCTGATTTTGGGGTCTTTTTCTGTAATAGGCACCTATTGCCCCCCACCCCCATCCTGATTTTTTACACTTGCTATCTGGTCATCCATTTGCCTGTGACTTTACTGCAATTGTGCTGAGGGTCTTTGCACCTTAACTCTGCAGCCCTTCTTATCCTCTGTTATCACAGTAAATGGGTGCTCACCGAGGGCTAGAGCTGAAAAAAGAACCCAGTGCTTGGAGCATCTAAAATATTCACCTCCGGGGGTGTGGTTCACCCAGTGTGATACCAGATACCTACAAGTCAGTGATCCACAGCGACGCCTTGCATTAGGGTTGGATACAGTGTCCCGTGGCTTGCAAAGTACAGCTCACCTGTGTGGGGGCTGCCATCTTCTAATCCTCAGGTCTGCTTACAGAGGTGTGCAAGATCGGCTTTGCTCCCTGAGGGACAGTGCAGTGTGCAGTGTGGACATATGCTGAATCGGAGGAAGATTCAGCTGCAAAGAATCCTGGCGCAGTGGTACCAGCCATCGTTGCTAGGTTTTTTGAACCTTGCGTTTGTACCAGCAGGTGAGTCCCTTACACTGTCACCGGGACCCATCTTTAACATCCCTGGCTTTGTCACTGCACAGAACTGTCTGTGTTGCAGAGATTATCTTGGTCAGTTTTAGGATGAAATGAATCTGCACTTAATGCATTTTTTTGAGCATAGCCACCAGATGGCTTCAGATCATGCCAGTGGCTAGAAATTTGGACTACGGTAGAAATACTAGCTGGAAGGTAACATTTGAATAAGCAGGAAGAGCTTCATTGTCTGCCAGTTCAGTTATTAGTGTCTTTGTCTTATTTAGCAGCAACATCCCAAATTGACTGGCATAAGAAGCAAGGTTGATAGACTGACTAGGGAAGTAGGATAGTTGATTAGGGTCAGATACAAACGACTAAGGAAATGCTAGACACATAGGGTGACCAGATAGCAAGTGTGAAAAATTGGGACGGGGGTGGGAGGTAATAGGAGCCCATTTAAAAAAAAAAAGCCCCAAATATCAGGGCTGTCCCTATAAAATCGGGACATCTGGTCAATATAGACAGATGATGTAAAAACTTCTACTGTGAAGCCTCGAGAGAGACCAGAGTCTGTTCGGGGCAGCCTAAGGGGACTAAAGGGAGAATGGAAGATGACTGGGGACACGGTTATTTGGAGGAGGGGGACTTGGAAGGTCTGGCTGTAAAATGGGTGAGGGAGACACAAGAGTCCAGTGCTGTTACAGGCCTGAGGCACAACATTCTGGGAGTTTGGATACAGGATTTTAATTCAACACATTAAAGAGCTGGAGGCCACCCCCAAACTGCAGACTTGGAGCTGGCCTTTCCAAGAGTGCGTGGATGGT
This sequence comes from Dermatemys mawii, assembly GCA_007922305.1. Taxonomy (NCBI): domain Eukaryota; kingdom Metazoa; phylum Chordata; order Testudines; family Dermatemydidae; genus Dermatemys; species Dermatemys mawii. Next base: position 4,679,370 of record ML677350.1, read on the forward strand.
TAGGTCTGGGATTTTGGCTTGGGCCTGTTACTAGTTCCTGTGTGTGGGAAGCTGCCTACGTAGGGAAAGCAGGACATGCTGTGTTTGGAATAAAATCTTTTAGTGGAATGTGCTGTCCCTGGCTCAATTTGTGTGTGAATGTTCAGGAACGAGCTCCAATCCTGTGTTAGTGGAGAGGTTATTCTCCCTCTCTTTGCAACCTGGCTTCCACCTGTGATTTTGATGTCACAAGAACTTAGCTATTCTGAATGTACCAATAGTCTGCCTAGATCCCTCCTCAGCCTGCTAGGAGTTGAAGGTCAGGCCCTGGGTCAGCCTCCACAACTCTCCCCTCTCCTACTCCCCCGGTATGTAGTTAAGTCTTGGATTTGGCATGTGACCTCAAACAATGTCACAACCATCTGAGCAATCTGTTCTGGGAATGGGCATCATATGAATTGTGTGTGGTTTGCCATATTGATCCTAGCTAGTACAGCAGGGGGGCTGAACCTGTTCTGTAGCCTCTGGGCTCTACTGTAGTACAAATAATGAATCATATTTTACAGGATGCGCTTTCTGAATGGCAGGGCTGGCTTTTGGGGGTTTATGTGCAGGTTTTTGCCACTGCAATGTGTGTTTTTAAATTGGATACAAAGAGCATGTCATGCCCTCAGTGCTCCTCCATTTATATTATCAGTAATTTTGAAAAAAAACCCAGTTTTTAATTTCCATGTCTGCTCCATTCAGACTACAGTTGTATTTTCCAGTTGGATTAATTTTTTTCAGACGCATTTTTAATTCATAATGAGTCAGGAATTAAACTGCTTGTGTCTAATGGGAAATACATATGCACAGCTAGGGTTTCATACGGCTGCCAAGCTAGCTCTGCTTAGTCTTAACGCTTCATGGCATAAAATACCAATAAACCCCTCTTTGTCAGGTCTGGTGTGCTGGTCTCAAAGGCAGGACAGGGGAGCAATGTCACAGCTGCTGTACAGGGTGCATTCTCTAGGGCACTGGCTTCCTCTTGTTTTCCGTTCCAGGGCTGATACAATCTTCCCTTTTCTCTAAGTGACTGTCTGTACATCCTCTCGGCTCCCGCTTGGTACTCTGGTCCCGAGGGTATGGAGGCATGTATATTTATTCCTGGTTAGTGCTGGCTGACCCATTAAGAACTCATTAGCCTCTTCTCTGCTACAGTGAGGGCATGCCGCTTCTCTGAAATGTCAAAGTTTTGACACTCCACCTTCCGGAAACACTGCTTTGCTACTCTCCACACTAGTTCATGGCTGTGTGGTTGGTTAAAGTGCGCTGACTAACCTAGAACTGCGAGGACTCCACGGCATGACTTTAATTTCAAATGAAGGGAGTTGGGGGAATCGCCCCCTTCTCCAGATGCTCTTGCAGATGGGGATGAGTTTCAGAACTTGGGAGAAATTTCTCTCCCTCCTGCTTTCTCTTCACACTCATCCCCAGCTTCCACTGAGTCTCTACAACAACTAGTGTTGAGGGAAGTAGGTGCTACTCTAATATAAAAATAATGGTGGCAAGGCACAAATCTCTCAGGTATTTCTACCTATTTGCTGAGGTGAATTCAAATGCTTCAGTGCGGTTTACAGATGTGGGCAAGGCAGCTAATATATTCAAAACAGAAAGGAAGAAGTTCATTTGAAAAGCAGTTACTGCTCTTGTAATGTCACTCTTGAGCAGATCTCTCACACATGCATACAGGATATTATTGCTTTCTCTTAAGCATAGGCAAAATAGGATAAACTCTTAAAAGGATCATTCATAGTGTCCCAGGTTCTGAATGAACAAAATGTTCAGTAGCATGGCGTCTCCTGATCCTTTCACTGAATTCCAAATGCAGGAGGGACTGAATTACAGTATCAATCTCTTTGAACTGTTCAGATTGCTTGATGCTATTGGTTAAAGTGAAGCTGGCATCTCCTTGTTAGTTGGCATCATGTGTAGCTTTTGGGGGCTTTGACTTCCTACCACGATCTCTCCTCCCCTTGTGCCTTGGTTCTTCTCCTGGCCCAGTGCTAGTAATGGGAACTTGTGTCGCATCTACTCATACACCATGCCTTTCAGCTCCTCATACAGCTCGCTAAGATTCTGAAGGTCCTTTTCAAGCTGGCTAGCTTTTTTTCTTATATCTTCTGCAGCCTCCGCCTTCGCCCCCTCAGTTAAATGGATGGAGTCTTTCACGAGGCTGTAGGCATCAAACACAACAAAAACTCCTGCTGCTGTGGCACCGAAAATCCTCGCACCTTTGGACATGGCAAGGGTGGTCCCAGCTAAGGCTTTTTGCACTTGCTTGGCCCCTTTGGCTGACCTTTGGGCTGCACTCCCAGCCGTGGTGAGCCGTTTTGCTAAGATCTTCAAACCAGGGTTAGCTCTCACCACTTTGAATGCTCTTACGTTGGTCCTTATCCCCTTAACGCTTTTGTATACTACCTCTGGAATTTTAATAGTGGTGGAAAGGACATGTTTCAGGTGGTCACCCATGGCCTCGCTCTTTGGGGAGACGTGGGATCTGAAATCCACTTCATCGGGGTGGGTCAATGTTTTCAGGTTGCTTTGGCATTCCGCCAGCAGTTCGTTGGCTTTGCTCCTTTCCTTCGAATTGCTGACGTTCTCATACACGCTGACAGAAATGCTGGTTGCTGCTGCTGCTGCTCCTAAGCCAATCCCAGTTGCCGTGAGAGCCAGACTCCCCCCTGCCGTCAGCGGTGCTAAGGTCAGCCCAAGGATGGTCAAGATGCCAGACGCCAGGCTCGTGGAGTTCGCAGCCATGTTGGCAATGGTGCAGTTCTTATGGATCTTGTCAATGTTGTCTGCCATATCCTTAAGGCACCGGATACACTTCTCTATCTCCTTTCTCTGCTCAGGGAACCGCTTCAGAAAGACCATGATATCTTCACTGGCACTCTCTTCCCAGGGGATGATTCCTTCAGACCTGTTAGAAGCCAAAGGTATATTTTGGTCACTGCAAGAGACTTTATAGTTCTGCTGTGAAAAGTGACTGTTAAAAATGGCCCCTTCTTCCTCAGCAGATCTGTTCCTTTGTGTGTATCAGAGTCAGCTATGGATGGCAGTGAAAATATTTTCTGACATATGCAGAGACTGTGTTTTCTAATGGCTGAGGTACTGCACCGGGTCTTGGGAGACAGCTGGTTCTTATTTTGGCTCTGCCACTCACTGGCTGGGTGACCTCAGGCAAGTCACTTTACCTCTGGGCCTCTGTTTTCCCCATTATCCTTTGCCTTGACCGTAATCTCTTTGGGGCAGAGATTGTCTCCTAGCTTGTGTGATACAGTGCTCTGCAGTCTTGGTTGGAATCTCTAGGCGCTATTGGAATTGAAATAATAATGACACCACCAGCACTGTAAACTCAGCAAGTATCCCTGGACTCGTCTACACTAGAAAATTAGATTAACCCAGCTACATCACTCGGGGGTGTGTAAAATCTCTCTCCTTGAGTAATGGAGTTAAGCCCACTTCAGTCCCTGTGTAGGCTGCGCTAGGTTGAGGGAAGAATTCTTCTGTTGACCAAACTACTGCCTCTCAAGGAGATGGATTAACTAGGGCAACAGGAGAGCCTCTCCCCTCGCTGTAGTACGTGTCCACAACGAAAGACTACAGTGGTGCAATGGCAACATTTTAAATTTAGACATAGACTCTCTCCCTTACATACTTATCTGGCCTCCATTGCCACAGAACTGGGTGCCTCCTATTCTTAACGTACTTATCCTCCCTGCACCCTGTTAGGAAGGGCAGTGCTGGACTGAGGCACAGTGTGAGCAGCCCAAGGTCACATAGTCAGTCTGTGGCAGAGCAGGGAATTGAACCAGGTTTCCTAAGTCCCAAGGTAGACCCCTAACCGCTGGACCATTCTTTGTGCATTATCACCACAATGAACGTTCTGCAGATACTACCCTCAGCTGTGCAATGCCTGGTCTTCCAAAATGCTGCCCTCAGCTACACCTGTGCCTTCAGGGCAGCTGCTCTGGTGTAATTAAGGGGTAATTTGAAGAGAGGCTCTATGGGTGGCACTGCAGTTGGGGTTTACTGAACAATGACGTGTGAGCCAGAAAAGAATGCAGCTCATGCTCTTGGAGCTGGGCTGGTTCTGCAGGGCTAACAGGAGTAACTTGCCATTGCTTTTATTTGTAGGCTGGGTAATGTTTTTCTCCTGGAAATCATAAAAATAAAGTAAGTGAGGAATCCCACAACACCATTTTATGTGCTGCTTTTCAGTCAGCTCCACCCCAGGGTGCTGCCAACCAGTTTCTGGTGACTTCGTACTTTCCATAATAAAGAAGATCAGAGGAATGATCTGTTCGGCTTTTCAAATTAATTTTGTCTGCAGGAAAGGTGAGAGAAAACCATCAGAGCTTTGCATTTTTTCAGCCTCTCCCTTTTTCTTCCTGGTTTCTTGTCAGCAGCTCTGGTCTCTCTCAGTACCATGGGCAAAGAAGTCACCTGTATTTGGCTCAACAGCAAATAAATAACTGACCCTGTGGCTGTGCCTGCTCCATCAAAATGAGTTTGAAGGTCTGGTCTGTAACCTTCACCCTCTAGTGACCTCCACTCTGTTAATCTTCCTCCCATCCCTTGGTGGGAAGATGCTGCCTGCTCGAATCTGCCCATTGAGCAGGAGGGAAACTGAGCCATCGTTGCTTCCACTTAGCTTCTCCACAGCCAAAGCCATAGTGAAGGAGAACAAGGGAGAAGCTGGAGTGAGAGGCTTCCAATGAACGCAGCTGAAGCTAGATGCGTTCAGACTGAAAATAAGGTGCCATTTTAAAGTGATGGTAATTCACCACTGGGTCAGCTCGCTTAGAGTCATGATGGAGTCTCGATCACTTGAGTCTTAAAATAAAGATCAGCTTTAGAGGGGTAGCCATGTTAGTCTGTGTCAGCAAAAACAACTAGGCCAGTTCAATCAAGGTGGACGTGGCCTATTCCCAACAGTTGACAGGAAGGAGTGAATATCAACAGAGGGAAAATTACTTTTTGTAGTGCTAATGAGGCCAATTCGATCAGAGTGGATGTGGCCCATTCCCAGCAGTTGACAAGAAGGTGTGAGTATCAACAGAGGGAAAATTACTTCTTGTAGTAACCCAGCCACTCCCAGTCTTTTTTCAGGCCTAATTTGAGGGTGTCAAGTTTGCAAATTAATTCCAGTTCTGCAGTTTCTCGTTGAAGTCTGTTTTTGAAGTTGTTTTATGTTGAAGAACGGTGACTTTTAAGTCTGTTATTGAGTGTCCAGGGAGATTGAAGTGTTCTCCTATTGGTTTTAGAATATTACAATTCTTGATGTCTAATTTGTGTTGGGAATAGGTCACATCCACCTTGATTGAATTGGCCTCTTTAGCACTGACCCCTCCTCCCCCACACTAGGTAAGGCAACTCCCATCTTTTTTTGTGCTCTAATATATATACTTGCCTACTGTATTTTTCACTCCATGCATCTGATGAAGTGGGTTTTAGCCCACGAAAGCTTATGCCCAAATAAATTTGTTAGTCTGTAAGGTGCCACAAGGACTCCTCATTGTTGTTGTTGTTTTTTTTAAAAAAAGATTGGGTATCTTTCTAAAAGGTATGCGCTGTCTTCACTAGGAGCTGTAGGCTTGATACAGCAATTACTGGGTAAAATTCCATGGCCTGTGGCATTCAGGAGATCAGGCTAGTGATCCCTGTGGTATCTGGGCTTAAAATATATTAATTGAAACCAGATCAGACAAAGACTTAGGGAAACGTTAGACAGATAAAGGAGAAAATTGGAATCTGATGAACAAACAAGGGAGACCGTAAGTGAGCTATTGTAATAGTTTTATGAAGGTTTCGATGCCACAATGTTACTGAGAAGATATCTTTGTATATACCGGAACAGGCCAGAGGATGCAGCCCTGTAGGGTGGGGAGTGCTGGAAGGTCTGGCTCTAGTAGGAGATGGGCAGATTGTATCGGGAAGGGGTGGAAAGCTAGGGATAAACTGCTTCTTAAGTTCTTTTTGTAGAAAGCTGATGCTGGCTTTAGGAATGGTTTCTGTAAAGCATATGAATGTGATGGGAATTCCACAGGTGGCCCTGGGTTATGGAATAGGCCAGGGTCGGCAACCTTTGGCACACGGCCCATCAGGCCACAGTCATTTTGTTTATGCTGAACGTCTGCAGGCAGGACCCCCCGCAGCTGCCATGGACCGTGCCTGTGGACAGTCAATGTAAAAAAAAAGTCTCGTGGTCCACCAGAAGATTACTCTGATGGGCCACATGCCGAAGGTTGCCGACCCCTGAAATAGGCCAAGTCACTCGAACTCCAAATCACTGCAAACACTGCAGTTGGGCTGTGTTTTGAAATCCTCCAAAGAGCTGGACATTTCACCCCAACCATCAGGGTTGCTTGGGGAACCCTTCTCACTTTGTTTTTTTTTTTTGTTCCCTTCCCACTTCTGTTTGGCTGGACAGAGGGGCCTGGCACAAGGGGGGAAGAGGGGAGAAGCCACATACTGTTTCATTGCCTTTGGAGGGGGGGGAGTTCTGCTTCCCAGATGCCTTGCTGATGAGATTTTGCCTCTTTAACACCTAAACAAGGACCTCTTTCTTCCCAACCCCACAGCCCTCGGATCACATGTGTCCTGCCAGCCAAATGTTGATACTGCTGCAGCCTTAGTCCCTCTGAGGCAGGGTTTCTCAACCTGGGGTTGGGACTGTGCAGTGGAGCGACTGCCCCACTCCTGGGTAAACAGGGCTGAGGCTGGGAGCAAGCAGCCCCCAGGCTGATTGGGAGGCAGCCTTAGCTGGGGGCCACGTCCCAAACAGACCCAGCTGGCCCTGTAAAGGCCAGGGAGGCCAGGAGCTGAAAGAGAGAGTCTCTTCTAGCTGTGGAGGAAGAGAAGCCTGGCTACTGGGGAGCTTGACTAGGATACCTGGACTGGAGCAGGGCTGGGGGAAGGCTAGAGGAGCTAGGGTAGCTCTGGCCTGGAAACCCCCCCAGGCTGCAAGGCCTAGGAGAGGGCCAGAAAGGGGTACTAGGGTTGCAGGGGGCAGCCCATGGGTAGGCAGAGGCAGAAGGCCAAACCCTCCTTGCCTATGATGACTGGCTTATGCAGATTGCAGTCGGCCCCAGTGAACGGGGGCTTGATGGTGACTGGCAGTAGCCCATAGGCTGAGGCAAGGTGGGGATAGTGGGGGGGAGTCCCCTGGGGAAGGGAGACCCTAACATCTGAGGGGGAACTGCCAGGGGGAAGCACCCCCAGGGAAGAGGGCACTGGGGTCTGGGAGAGACATGGGGCCAGAAGCAAGTGGGACACTGACCTGCAAAGGGCGCTCCGGAGGCTGGAAACGCTAATTCCCTGGACGGCCAGCGGGAGGCGCTGCAGGGGTGAGTCGCCGCACGCTTACAGACCCAAAATTGTGTCACCAGAATGTTTTTGAAAAGGTCGTGTGGCAGCTCCTGTGGCTTCTGCCCTATGGGGCTGGCTGGGCTCACTTTCCTGCTCCTAGCACTGCAACCTCCGGGGTCCGAGCACCACTCAGGTTTGGCACAGCCATCATGATGACGGGAGTCCAGGGAGGCCAAATATGAGGGAGTGGCCCTGCAACCTCATGAGGCAGGTCACAACTCCACTGACACAAATTTGGTCTAGTCCTGGGTGCGGAACCAAACCTGAGTGGTGCTGCAACCCCAAAGGCTGCAATGCTTGGAGTGGAGAGCCAAGCCCATCCAGCCCCACAGCACAGGAGGTGCAGGAGCTGCCATTGTGGGGTGAGTGCTGGGCAGGACCCAAACCCCCAGGGGGCAGGATCTGACCAAAACCACCCCAGGCCCCAGACTATTTACTGGGTCGCAACTGGGCATAAACATTTTACATATGGGTCCTCAGCCCCAAAAGATTGAGAACCACTACTCTGAGGCATTGGGTGGTTCTCTCTGGCACCCTCTATTCCTCTCTCTTGCTCTGCTTAGCAATGAAGCTTATCCTTTCCCTGAACTGAACCTGCTGGCAGAGAACCTTTTCTGCTTTATACATCCTCCCAGGTGCTACTAAATCTGAAATTGTTCACCGATAAATAAAATGGAGGTAACACCCGAGACTGTCTTGGACGAAGGGACCAGGGCGCTATTCAGTTGGGGGTGAGGTGTTATGAGGAGACAGCTGACCAGCCTCTGCCTGTGAGAATTCTCTTTTGACCAACATTTCTCTTGCTTACCTCTCAAGGTCCATCACATCCTGCAACATTTCCTCGTAGTTGCACCCTTCAGCAAACAAGCTCTGCAGCTCCTCGCTATAGATTTTCTCCTGCAAAAGCTCTGAGATCCCCAGGCTGCCGTCATATTGCAAATCGTGGTCATCAGTGATTTCTAAGATTAAAAACATAATCAGACTGGAGTGTCTTCAGACCTACTTTAAAAAGGATGCACGCATTTCCAGTTCTGAATCATGAAAATAGAAGGAAAGAGAAATAGTGCAGTGGCAGGAGCAAGGATACCTCCATAAGTACTGAATGTTCCCGAGGCCATCTTAGGTGAAAATACCAGGTGCAATCTCTGTGACTTCGGTTATGTTGCAATCCTTCTGCCCCTCTCAAGCAGAGAAGGAGAGAGGCTTTCACCCTGGTAAAGAGAAGAGCAGGAAAATTGTATCAACAGAAGAAACAAGTGTTGCATGTGGAATAAGTTTAGTGGGAAGCAGGGTCCCATTTTAGTTTGCTAGTGGAATATGCCCAGTCATCACAAAACCACCATCATAACTGGCACAAATTCTCCCTTTTGTTGGGAAATCTAGCTGTTGATGCTTGAAACCTGTAACGCTTTTATTGGTAAATTACAATCAATTGATTATTCAGGGGATAGATGTTACTGCTCTTAATAACCTCTATGTTAAATATCCCTGTGAATTTAAAATGACTCTTCCTGGCTTGGAGAGTCTTTGAAATGGGCATGGATTTAGCTGGAGGTCTGCAAATACGCAGTTATGTTTTACTAAATGGGGTAATAATTTAATGTCTTTTACTCCTTATTGTAAACTTTGCAGATGGGTGAAGGGGCCTGGAAAAGGCTAATAAAGAAATCTGAAGATCTAGCTTGGAGTTGCTTTACAGTGAAAAAGCTGTTAAGGGTGGCAAGATCCCCAATGTAGAGATGAAAGCAGAAATCAAAGAACGTAGTGCTAAAGCAGACCGTGTTGAGCAGGTGCTGCTGCAAGGGCTGATAAATTACACAAGATAGCCATGGCCATCAATACAACAATGCTTTACAAAAGGAAAAAAATGTGGATGATCAACAAGAGAAAACACAGGGGAAAACGAAATAAGGAGTTTGGCATGGGATGCCTACACAGGAGTTTCTTCAGGAAAAACTAGTCACCCTTTATAGTAGGTACATCTAGAAATAGTTAGGTTAATTAGAATTAGTTAGAAATAAAGGGTAAATAAATAATTACAGACATTTTAACAAATGGTTAATGTGATGGGGCAAGGCCAGATGGCTATAGGAGGGTGCTAGGGAACAGATATGTTAGTCTCAGGCTAAACAAATCCCTGGTACCACTGGAACCTTCTAGAAATCAGTAGAAACAACTAGCCTGATTGGGACACCTGAAGCCAATCGGGGACTGGCGGAAACCAGTTAAAATCTTCCCAGTTAGTCAGGTGGGTGTGGATGTCAGGAGCTGTGGGAAGAAGTTGTGCTATTGGTGAGACTGAGTGGTAGACATATCATGCGCAAGGAAGGAAGCCCTGAGGTAAGGGTGAAGTGGAGTTTGAAGAAGCGGGGACTGCTGTGGGGAAGTAGCCCAGGGAATTGTTTTGTGTTTTGTGGATAAAAGGTCAGCCATCTCAGCTGATACTATTAGGGTCCCTGGGCTGGAGCCCGGAGTAGAGGGCGGGCCTGGGCTCCCCACTTTCTGCCTCCCCTAATTAATCACTGAGATTGGGAGACAACAGAGACTGAGCCAGGAAGGATAGCTTCTCCTCACTAGCTTATGATGAAAATGGCTCAATAGGCTGTGACCTTGTCTCTAGAGAGAGAAGGGCTACATGGAGGGTCACAGTGAGCCTCTGAGGCTAGTGAAATCCGCCAGGAAACGCAGAATCCACTAAAATAAGGACAGAGCTTTGTCACACTAATCAGTTGGTACAGAGTCCAGCAGGGTGCTTACAACCAACCTTGTATCAATGTGCCTGTCATCAGCAATGACACATGGTGCTGAGATTTTCAAAAGCACCTTGTTTGTAACATGCTTACGTCATCTCTTAACCCTTTATAAATGTACCCTTAATGTGAAATCTGATCACATTAAGGGTACTGGTGAGTACTCAAACTGAGCAACTAAGGAACCTAGTCTCCAGTTCAGCAAGGTCCTTCATTAGGAAGATGTGTCTACAGACTCCAAAGAGTTAAGATGTTGTGTAGTGCTGTATTGTTTAAATTGGGTCTTGAACTGCGCCAATGAAGTGACTCAGAGTAGTATAAAAAGTGCTGGGATGTAGACCAGAGAAGGCAATTGCAAGCAAACAGGTGTAAAGAGAGGCCCTAACATATTTACTTGTGTGATTAAGTAAATTTTTTCCCCTGTTTTTCTGGGCAGTGCACGTTCTGCTGTGCTAAAGTGATAAGAAGACAGGATCGTGAATTTTGAAAGCATGAAATCTGATTTACCTTTGTGGCAAGAGCCAGAACCAGGATGCAATTTGAGTGGATGCAAAGGTGCCTTAGTGTTGGGTCTTGCGCTGCAGCTGATGTTTGAAGCAATAGCTGTTTCCTGATAGATACATGGATGCAGTAATAGTTGGCGTTTTTCCATACAGTAGCTTTTGACCTGTTCAAACTGCATTTCATTAAAGTCTAAAATCTAGAGAGACATTTTAATCTACCAAGATGAGACCAACTACACATACAGGGCCTGAGTCTCCTCTCACATATTCCAGGTTTAAACAGGTCTAATTCTGCCAATGGGGTAGAATCATGCTCTTGTGCATTGTTTTCCAGTCATTTCAGGTTGGCAACCCCTTAGTCAAATGCAAAATTTTTCCTGACCTCCCTGAAATTTTTTTACTCTTACTTTTATACTAGCTGTATTGATGATAACAATACCAAGCCTACATCATGTATCCGTTTGTGTGTTTCAGGAGGTTGAATATTTGACCTTGAACGGTAAGGGTGGAGGGTTGGTGTGGGGGGACTGGAGGAGCTTTTGATTCTAATTAGGTTTTCAGTGCTTTGCAACACACCTTGAGTGCCTTTTGTGACTCCTTTGAGGGTCATGACCCCCAGGTGAGAAATTCTAATCTAGTAGATAAGGATCTAGATTGGGAATCAGGAGATTGAGGTTGAGGTTCTATTCCTATCTCTGCCACTGACGTGCTAGGTGACCTTGGGCAAGTCACACCCCAATTCCTCAGTTTCCCCTTTGACTAACTTGTCTATATAGTTAGCAGATTATAAACTCTCATGATGCAGTGACTAGCACAGCATAATCTTGATCTCATCTGTGCTGCTAGGCTGTGTAGTAAGATGAGGCTCTGAAACATAAACCCTTGTATCAGAGGCCTGGTATAAGGCCTAAGGCCTGAACTAAAGTAATGGTCAAGACTTTGTTAACATAAAGCAAAGTTAAACTGTGAACAAGAGGCAGGTCCTGCTCAGAGTCGGGCAAGGAGAGGGCTGATGGTGCAAAAATACACATATCTAAAAGGTACTGGCCACTAGAGATATAAACATGTGCCAGGATGGTACCAATAACACTCCAATACTTGCACATTCCACACAGGTAAGCAGGAGAGAGGAAGTACTCTAATGCGTAGAGGGGTTGTATCTCAATATGTCAGGAGTGACATGTAACTTGTTTGTACTGTGTAGAAGAATTTACCCTGGAGGAATCATCTTGGTCTGGCCTAAGGGGCAGTGGTTAATCCCATCATTGACAGAACCAGTCCATTGTCAGGGAGCACATACGTACTAGCAGAACTGCAGACACTTGATCCGGGGAGCTAGAGACTGTGTTTTCTTTGGCAATAAACTTGGCCGGGTGCTTTTGTACCTTATCAGAGTCTGTGGTCATTGGGCGGTTCGCTCAAGATCTGCCATGCTAGCTATCTGCACAGAGCTGGGACAGCACACAGGGAAAACACACACGCACTCAGCCGACTGTTATCAACATTAGATAGAGCAGAGCACCACACCAGTGAAGCCTGACAACAGTCTGTACCATAATACAAACAATAATCTATAATGCAATGGAGGAAATGGAGGATTTAACATCTCAGCTCAGTGCTAGTCACTTTGGGCAAAGAATTTCAGTAGTGATTTTGGGGGACCAACTTGAGATGCTTTAAGGGGGGCTGATTTTCAGAAAGCAGTGAGCATTCTCCTGTGAAAATCCAGGCCCATTAAGTGACTGCAAGTTGCACTCTCAAAATCACCAGATGCTTTAGAAACTCTTGGCCGAGGAGAGCAGCGGTGGTCTGAGATGTTGTTTTAACTCTTGGCCCGTGTGTTTTGTCAAGGGCTGGGTACATCTGCTGGGCTCTGTTTAAAATTTTTAAAAATCAATTATTTTTAGAGCTGATTAAAATTCTGTGTACGTGCATATGGAAATTAGGTGCAGCCCTGGGGCTTCTGGCAAGCAGTGAGCGTGGCTCTTAGCACTTCAAAGGTCAGGCAGCTCTGCTGGGCAAATGAGCAGAGCCCAAATTACAGGTAAGAAAATTCCCTGTTGAGCGTGTCCAAGTGCCTCACTGTAATTAGCATCAATCACACTGCAAATCAAATGAGCCTCCACCTAGGGGCTGCTGGGATGGGCCGGCCACTTCTGGGAGCTGTGTGGAGCCAGCCCCCACTCACCCCTGCAACAGTGGGGGTCCTGGGGTGCAAGCCCTGGGGCCACCCCCCCCCCCCAGAGCACCCGCTGCACCCCTAGGTCACCACTCCCCACAAAGCACCTAAGTGTTAGGGGTAATAGTACAAGTCATGGACAGGTCACGGGCCGTTTACTGTTTTGTTTACTGCCTGTGACCTGTCCATGACTTTTACTAAAAATACCCGTGACTAAAATGTAGCCTTAGTCATGATTACCTCAGCAGGCTGACTTATTTTCAGTGCCTGCGTTTCTATCCCCTGTATGACCAATGAGAGTAGTATTCACTACTCAGCAACAAGATAGGCTTTCTAAAGCAGAGTGTTATTTATTTAGAACCAAAGCTTTACAGATTAAACAAATCTTAAAACAATAAACAGACTAATGCATATCTAATTTACCAGGTATCTACACTCTTCTGCCTGAGGAACTTGGTAGATAGGTCTAAGCTTCCTGTAGACACCCTGAAACCTCTAGGGTCTGGCCTGCATAACACTGGTCTACAATTTTTTAGAAGTCTTCTGCTTCAGAGATAAAATATGATATTTATTATGTATTTTGATGTGCTGAATTCAAATATGACAATTAAAACAACTGATTGGCTACTGTTTCTAAGATATCTAAGTTTTTACATTTTATGTCTAAGTATATTGGGTAGATAGTAGAGTTTTAATCATAAATTGTAAACCTAGGTCTTTTCATGTGTTTATGGTTGCTTTACATGATAATATTTCACCTGTCCTGTTTATGTAACACTTTAAAAATCAGAAAAAGGGTTATATAAATTAAATGTATTATGAAACAAAAGGCAAAAAACTATTATGTACATAGTTTAGTCCTATTCAGTGTCTACTCGGCGCTTCTTGGCTTGTCTCTTGTGTTCATTAAATGGAGCATCTCTTGTCACTGTCCAACAATAGTCTGCAAGCATTGATGGGCTCCATTTGCCCTGATAGCGTTTCTCCATAGTTGCAATGTCCTGGTGAAATCGCTCACTGTGCTCGTCACTCACTGCTCCGCAGTTCGGTGGAAAAAAGTCTAGAGGAGAGTGCAAAAAATGTATCTTTAGTGACATGTTGCTACCAAGGCTTTTGTATGCCTTGAGGAGGTTTTCCACCAACAACCTGTAGTTGTCTGCCTTGTTGTTTCTGAGAAAATGTATTGCCACTGACTGGAAGGCTTTCCATGCCGTCTTTTCCTTGCCATGCAGTGCATGGTCAAATGCATCATCTCGAAGAAGTTCACGAATCTGAGGACCAACAAAGACACCTTCCTTTATCTTAGCTTCACTTAACCTTGGAAATTTTCCACAGAGGTACTTGAAAGCTGCTTGTGTTTTGTCAATGCCCTTGACAAAGTTCTTCATCAGACCCAGCTTGATGTGTAAGGGTGGTAACGAAATCTTCCTTGATTCAACAAGTGGTGGATGCTGAACACTTTTCCTCCCAGGCTCCAATGACTGTCGGAGTGGCCAATCTTTCTTGATGTAGTGGGAATCTCTTGCATGACTATCCCATTTGCAGAGAAAACAGCAGTACTTTGTGTATCCAGTCTGCAGACCAAGCAAGAGAGCAACAACCTTCAAATCGCCACAAAGCTGCCACTGATGTTGGTCATAGTTTATGTACCTCAAAAGTTGTTTCATGTTGTCATAGGTTTCCTTCATATGGACTGCATGACCAACTGGAATTGATGGCAAAACATTACCATTATGCAGCAAAACAGCTTTAAGACTCGTCTTCGATGAATCAATGAAGAGTCTCCACTCATCTGGATCGTGAACGATGTTGAGGGCTGTCATCACACCGTCGATGTTGTTGCAGGCTACAAGATCGCCTTCCATGAAGAAGAATAGGACAAGATCCTTTTGACGGTCACGGAACATGGAAACCCTAACATCACCTGCCAGGAGATTCCACTGCTGTAGTCTGGAGCCCAACAGCTCTGCCTTACTCTTGGGTAGTTCAAAATCCCTGACAAGATCATTCAGTTCAGCTTGTGTTATGAGGTGTGGTTCAGAGGAGGAGTTTGGGAGAAAATGTGGGTCCTGTGACACTGATGGTTCAGGACCAGAAGTTTCATCCTCTTCCTCTTCCTCATCTGACTCAAGTGAGAATGATTCTGGTGCATCAGGAACTGGCAGTCCTTCTCCGTGGGGTATTGGGCGTATAGCTGATTGAATGTTTGGATAATGCACAGTCCACTTTTTCTTCTTTGACACACCTTTCCCAACTGGAGGCACCATGCAGAAGTAACAATTGCTGGTATGATCTGTTGGCTCTCTCCAAATCATGGGCACTGCAAAAGGCATAGATTTCCTTTTTCTGTTCAACCACTGGCGAAGATTTGTTGCACAAGTGTTGCAGCATACGTGTGGGGCCCACCTCTTGTCCTGATCTCCAATTTTGCAGCCAAAATAAAGGTGATAGGCTTTCTTAACCATAGTGGTTATACTGCGCTTTTGTGATGCAAAAGTCACTTCACCACAAACATAGCAGAAGTTATCTGCACTGTTCACACAAGTACGAGGCATCTCTGCTCACTTTGGCTAAACAGAAATGTGTCCCTTTGCAAAATCAAACACTGACAAATAAGAGAGCACGACACTGTATGATTTCTAGAGCTGATATAGGGCAATTTGTTCAGCAGAGTGATGTAAGCTTCGTTATGATTGCATCATCCATGACTTCTAGGAATAACATGATGCAATTCATATCATGTATGACGCAATACCAGCTTCAGATTGCATCATTCATTGTTTTGCCTAAAAAGCAAGTACTGTCCAAACCCAGTCATAGATTTATTCATAGATCCAGTCAAAGATGTATTTTAGTCATTTCTGGTTTAAATTGAGATCCCTTCCCTTTATAACTCACTTATCCTCCACCATTCCCATGTCAAGGGTCGTATATACTGACCCAATAGCATATCTTGAAAACTAGAGCCAATCAACAATTTTAAGCATCATTTTCGTTCTCAGTGACCCAGAATTAGTAAAGTTTGACTACATTTATTTCAGAAGCATTTTGGCTGTAGAGCGGTGTAATCTGTTGCTTTAGCTCACAAACCATTTCTTCCCCTGCTCAGAGAGAGTCACCTTTAAACACTACTTAGTGTTTTGATCACTACCCTATTTATAGACCTTTTGATCACTAGTCTCCTAGTCTGGCAGAATAAGTCTTGCATCTTTGTTAGAGGCAAGATATAAGCTCTGTTCTTATGTGGGACCATTGTGTTTCTTTCTTCCTTGTTTCTCCAACAGTCCTCATTGAATTCAAGCGTTATATGGTTATAATACACATTCCCCAACCCCAGTGTAAGTTACGCCGTCTATCTCAATAACCAATAACCTCAATAATACAGTGTACATAGAATTATTACCGGTGGTCTTAGATTATTGTACAGCAGGTTTGTGCCCATCACACCATGTCTCAACACTGATTTGCACACTCTCCAAAAGAAGGCAATCAGGTTATATAATTTTCTAGCTAGTTGTCTTTGAAAGCCTGAAACTGTGACCACTGAAGGCAATGGCAAAGGCTCCCTTTGATTTTAATGGCCCTTGGAACAGTCCACATAAGCATACTGATGAGTAAAGTGCGCTGCTCTGCACTGGTCTCTACACAGATGAATAACCCAACATGGCCCACAGTTGCTTACCTCTCCCCCACCCACTCCTATTCCAGCTATAGCCCCCTCCTCTTTCAGCAGGCAGCCCAGCCCCACATCCCTGCTGCTGTGTCAAGAGATGAGGTAGTAAAAATAGCATTTAAGAGGCAGGGACCTGCACAATCCCTAACAGACCACCTTACTGGTCAATAGTAAATAGTTTACATTTTACAGAGAATTTCAGGTTTGCCCACAGGCCAGCAGGAGGGAAAACAATATCCCCTTCCTTGAGATAAAGTCTGCAAGATCGAAAGCCCTGAGGAAATGCCATGACCCTTACCTCTCTGGCTGCCCCTCACTAGTCTGCCTGAGAAATTGTAGGGCTGTGTCTGTGTAGACTGAAGCAGAGTTTCCTGTGAGGAAGTAGAGAGGAGTTTCTCAGAAATGTATTCACATGTATGTCATATAGAAGCCAAATACACTTGTCAAGGCCCTTAGTGTGTGTTTACCAAGGGTGGAGTAACTCAGTACTATGTGCTACGAAGGAAAGTGGGAGGAGTGAAACAAAGGGCATGGTTTTTTTTACAGAGTCAGCTTGTCTGCTGGCTACACTCTCCTGTTGTAGGCAGTGTTGTTGTAGCCCTGTCAGCACCAAGATATTAGAGAGACAAGGTGGGTGAGGTAATAGCTTGTACCAACTTCTGTTGGTGAGAGAGATGAGCTTTTCAGTGACACAGAGCCCTTCTTCAGGTCTGGGAAAGGTAGAGTGTCACAGCTAAATAGAAGCTTGAACAGATAGTTTATTAGTCTAGAGCAGTGGTCTTCAAACTGGGGTGCGCGAGAGTCCAGGGAGTGCGTGAGACCCCGGTGCCACTGCCAAGCCCACCTGGGAGACCGCCGAACTCCTGGGCGGGCTATTTTGGTCCCGTCGAAATGCCGCTGCAGAAAGCGGAAGCTTCCGGTTTCTGTGGTGGCATTTTGGAGGACATACCCCGGGGGGCTGCGAGTGGCTGCTGGGCCGTGGTAAGAGGCCACGGCCCAAAAAGTTTGGGGACCCCTGGTCTAGGAGAGCAGCAGTGTTATACAGAAATTCAATGCTAGCCATACTGCTACCCACACTTTTCTTATTAGCCACATTATAAAAAAGCCATATGCATTAGCCACAATTCAATAGCCTATTAGCCACATGTGGCTAGTGGTGAATATATTAGACACCACTGGTAGAGTCATGGGCTTAACAAGGACACTGGATTTATGGCTTATTACAACAACCTGTGACCTACTAACTTCCTTTTTGTTCTATGACTTGCAGGGGGTTAAGGAGCCACTTCACCTTGAATAGTCCCTTAGATTATGTGCTAACTACTTATGCTAAACTATCTGTTTGATCTTGTATTTAGCTGGGACACTCTCAGGCCAGATCTACGCTAGGGGGGTGAGGGGTCAACCTAAGATCCACAACTTCAGCTATGGGAATAGCGATCTGAAGTGGATGTATCTTAGGGCGACTTACGTGGGCATCCTCATGGCGGCGAGTCAACCGCTGCCGCTCCTCCAGGAGTGCCTCTCGCGGTGGTGGAGTTCCGGAGTGGACAGGGAGAGTACTTGGGGATCGATTTATCACGTCTAAATTGATCCCCAAAAGATCGATCACTACCTGCTGATCCAACAGGTAGTGTAGATGTGGCCTCAGTGTACACTACAAAATTATGTTGACCTAAGTTACATTGGCATAGAGCTGCAGCAGTTATTACGTTGTTTGTGTGTGTTCACACTGTGCTCCGTGTGTTGGCGGTGTGTCTCCTCACCAGGAGTGCAAAGTGCAGTGCACTGTGGTAACTATCCCACTTTGCAACTTGCCCCATCCAATGCAGGATGCTGTGGTAAGTGTTCACAGTGCCTCATTGGTACAAAATGAGTCATGCAGGGGTGCCTGGGAGCACGGATTCAACTTCCCAGAATGCAGTATTCTCCCATAATTGCATCTGCATCCCATAAACCCTCGCTTCCCTCTTCGCTGTCCACCATCTCCGACAGAAGCATGGAGTCTGCATGGCTGTGCACTATTGCGATGAGCATTGTGAGCATGGGCCAGCTGATCCTCTAGTAATTGCAGAGCCGCAAGAGGTGCTGCGGGGAACATGACTCCTTGGAGGCTGGATTGCTGTGGGACATAGAAACAATTCACAGTTCTTGGCAGCATTCACAGAGCAGCTTCAGACCATGGTTCTGGGCCCAAGACACAAGCACTGAGTGGCGGGATCGCATTGTCATGCAGGTTTGGGCTTTTGGAGGCGCATAGCCGCATTCCTGGATCCGTATGCACAGCTCTCCCCAGCCCTCCAACTCAGAGACACCAACGTGAGATCTGCACTGACAGTGGTGAAGGGATTAGCAATTGCACAGTGGAAATCTGCAACGCCAGATTGCTGCTGATTAACTGGGAATCAATTTGGAGTTGGGAATTCCACCTCAGAGGCTGTTGTGATGCAAGTGTGCAGAGACATTAATCATCTCCTGCTAGGAAGAACTGTGACTCTTGGCAATGTGCAAGACATAGTGGATGGCGTTGCAGCAATGGGGTTCCCATACTGCAGCTGGGCAATAGAAGGCACACATATCCCTAATGTAGTACCAGACTGCCTTGCTACAGAGTACATTAAGCAAAAAGAACTAGTTTCCTATGGTAATGCAAGTTCTGGTGGCTCCCCAGGGATGTTTTGCCGACATCAGTGTGGGCTGGTTAGGGAAGGTTTATGTCACACACATCTTTAAGAATGCAGGGCTGTTCAGAAAGCTGCAAGCCGGGACTTTCTTCCCCAACCAGTGGTTTACCATTGAGGATGTGAAATACCAATAATCCTGGATGACCTAGCTCATCCTGGGCTACCTAGCTCTACCCCTTGCTCCAGCGGCTCAAGAAGCTGTACCCTGAACACCTCAACAGCACCAAGGAGTGCTTCAGCTACAGGCTGAGCAGGTGCCTTTGAATATTGGAAGAGTCCCTGGTGCTCTCTATTCATGAGATTGGAGCTCAGTGAAAAAATATCCCAATGGTTATACCTGCCTGCTGTGTCCTGCATACTATCTGTGAAGCAAAGGGGGCAAAGTTTCCATGGGGTGAAGGGCGGAGGTGAAGCAGCTGTCTGGTGATTTTGAGTAGCTGGACACCAGGTCTTTAAGAAGAACTCAGTGCGGAGCTATTAGGCTCAGGGAGGCTTTGTAAGACCATTTTAATAGTGAGCCAGAGCAGTGTGTGTTGCTATAGTGTGCTCTACCTGGCCTTGCTCTTTTGCAGCTCTTTTATGAACCCTGTGGTGAGTGCTTTGCGTGTAGTAATATAACACTCCCAGTGCACTGATACGGTCTGTGAATGATGGCAGCACTACCCAGCATATGTTGTGATCTAATAACAATGAATTATGTGTCCCCAATAGATTTTTATTCCATCACGATGCAAATAGAAAAACATTTATAATGTAATAAAACATAATACATGAGGGGAAAAGAACATCTGAAGGGGAAAGAACAGTCACTAACATCTCCGGTGCACATACACCACTCATGTCTGTCACGGTTCAGTGTATGTGTGGTTGTGAATGTCTTTAATGTGTCCCTGGGGGACAATGGTCGGGGTAGTACAGCAGCCCCCGGTGCCATGTGGAATGTTGAAGGGGTGTGTGTAGGGAGGTCCCGATGTGCAGTTCTCTTTGGGCTGCAGAGGGAGGTGAGCATGGGATTGTTAAACCTGCAGGTCCACCAGAGTCTGCAGCATCTCTGTCTGCTGCCTGAGAATTACTAGCATCTCCTGCGGCACGTCCCCCTCTGTTTTCTGCACCTTTCTCCATGCTGCCTGACTGTCTGGCCAGACTGTCTGCAAGGGTGTTCCTCCAAGCCCTATGCTCCTTATCTGAAGCAGCAGCAGCTTGCAGCATTTTTTGTAACATGTCATCCTGAGTTCTCTTTCTCCTTCTCCTTCTTCCCTGGCTCAGCCGTTCCACTGGTGTGGATGGAGAGACCCCGAAGACCATGTTTGCAACAGCTGAAGGTACAGTTCACAGAGGTACCGTTGTCAGTGTATTCACAAGATAAATTGAGACTTAGGATACTGAACTCTCTCCCCTTGATCAGACAAGCTTTAAGCTCCATATTATTGCTTCACCTTGGGGTTTATACAGCATGGCGGCTGTCACAGCACCAGCCATGGTGAGGACGGCCCTGGGGTGGGGGGAAATTGGGGAAATGAGGGGAGATAGTTCACAAGCATGAGGATATGTGTACAGGGCAATTGAACTGAATACTGGCACCGTTTTCCATAGGCAGAGCTGGATTTTAGCTGATATTTCAGTACGGAGGGTAATGGAGGCTGAAAGAGGACAAGGGCACCAAGATTTGGGGGCACCAATAAGCAATGCCCCAAATTTTTTTTACACTATTGCTGAAAAACGAATGAATAAAGAAAAGAGAATCGTCGTTGAACATGCATTTTAACTTGTTCTCTCCTACTTTACATCTATAGCCTACGCCAGCTCTGCGTTGCGGGCACAATCGTACTGCTTCACTACGGTACAAAGTTCCAATGACGTAATTTTTCTCTTCACGTGCAGCCATTACCTGTTCTGACAGGCTGTTTATAATGCTAAGTTGACTAGTTTTCGGAGGTTGTTGCCTGAGGTTAACTATTTTGTTGAGTTGTTTCAGATCTAAGACTCTGGCAAGTGCTGCTGCATCATTTCACTGATACTTTGTGTCAATTGTGTGTGTATGTTAAGTATTTGAGTGTATATGTTTATGTGTGGATATGCGTGTGTAGGTTGACATTTTCATGTTGATATTGTCAGTTGTTGTTGTATGATGGAGTATCTGCCATTGTAATTTTATAAATTTTATTACTAACAGTAATTGGATATTCTAAAGGTAGAATAAAATGTAGTAGATTTTGATCTGAAAGAATGAAGGAAGGAAGTATATGTGACTAAAAAGGGTGCATTTTTGAAAGTATTTTGAAAGTTTTTAATAAGTGATGCTCTGGGGTGGGGTGGGGGGCACAAGGTGGAAGTTTTGCCTAGAACACAAAATATCCTTGCACCGGGCCTGAGAGTAGTGGACTGGGAGAACTGGGTTCTCTTCCTGGCTCTGCTAATGACCTTGTTCATGGCCTTGAGTAAGTCACACAACCTCTCTGTGTGGCTTGGTTTTCATCTGTAAAAGGAGATGATAATGCAGAAATTGCCTTTCATAAGTGAAGTTTAATTCATTAACGCTTGTAAAATGCTTTGACATCCTCACAGAGAAGGTGCCAGAAAGATGAAAAATAGTACATGGTCATATCCCCTATTTATTGCCAACAGAACCTTCAGATGCTGAATACTCAGACAGTGCAGCACTGACAGTGAATTGCATTTGAGCTTCTCTAGTTGGGGACTGGCATGTAATTTTCTTAAGGATGCCAGTCCCCATTAAGTGTGGGTGGTCCAGGAATGCTGCATCTTGTACCTTACAGTAGAGCCCTGTGTGGGACTATTTTTTAAATCTCACTGCCACTCCCACCTGCTCCCACATTGTTTCTTGCATTTTTATCTTCTCCCACCCGCAAAAACCTTTGATCTTGCAAATCCTACAAAAGAGACAGATTTCTCCCATGCTACTAAAAAACAAAACAAAACGTCGGCAGTTAACGTATTATATATATAAATGTAATTCAAACTCAGTTTTTACCGCTGAAATTATAAAACAAATCGTACTTAAACCATGTAAAAATATTTTAACTCCTGTTATAAAAGTCAGCAAATCTTTTGATCCCTCAGTTAAATTTAAGTATTAAAACCTTTGTTTTAAAAAAAGAAAAACTTGCTCTACATTGCTGAAATTCTATTTATGACAAATTGATGAGAGATTTTGTGTTTTCCTGCAAATTACCGTAGTCTTTTTTTTTTTTTTGGCCCACCCAATCCTGTCGACAACTAAGCATATTTTACTCACTCCTGCTTTTATGGCAGCGGGTCCTGTGAGACGCACAAGATCGCAGTCCCGCTGCAGGGCTCTTATCTTGCAGTGTCCCAAATACGTTTCTTGGCATTGCCATTTTTGAGTTCCTGCCTCTCTCTTTTATAAAATGCCCAGCTACACACTGGAAACTTGTAGAAGTGGGAATCCCAAATGGCAGCTACTATCTGATAGGTCTTTTTGCTCTCATGACTATCTTGTAACTTGTCCTCATCAGAGCATGATAGCTAATACTGAATTGGAGAAGCAGCCGTTTATATTTAAGGTCCTGTTAGCATGGGGCTCTTCCTACAGACATTGGTCATTTCCATTTAGTTAGCAATGGACCATAATCTCTATTCTCCTTTCCCTCTGCCACAGGCAGAATTCTTTCAAATCCCTGGCTCCTGCCATGGGGATTATCCTACTGTGATTTTGCTGTGAATGAGCCTGCACTTATTGCATTACTCACCCAGAGCCACTAGGTGGCAGCAGGTCATGCGCAATAGGTTTAAGTTTGGGCTGAGCAGCGGGGACTTGCAGGATGTATGTATGAGCATACAGAAGGCATCTGGTATATAGATGATGACATTAGCTCTCTGTATCGCTCACTCACACCTCCCTCCTCCCCACTTGTCTGACATACAGGGTAGACTCTGACAGAGAGTCGCAGTCAGAAGGGCACTCACCATGACTTGGAGGCATAAGGAAGAGGGAAATAGAAGAACTCCTTAGGACTTTAAAGGGGAGAAGGGAAGAGCTGGGGGGATGGGGGTCACTTGTTAGGTTGGCAGTATTCTGCTTTGAATCTCAGAGCATCTGTTTGATCCCAGCTAGCCAATGTCCCTTTGAGTCATGTATCCTGTCTCAGGGATGGTCTACTCTTAAAACACTACAGCTGCAATGCTTCAGTGTAGACACTACCTACGCGACAGGAAAGGTTCTTCCTTTGGCGCAAGTATTCCACCTTGCGGAGAGGCAGTAGCTAGGTCAGTGGGAGAATTCTTTTGTTGACCCAGCACAACAAAACGCAACAAAACACCGGAGGTTAGGTTGGTACAGCTACATTTGTCAAGTGTGGATTTTTCACCATCATTAGCGCACTTTGTTATACAGCGTTATAATTATTAGCACTTATATACTGTGTTTCAATGTGATTTACAAAGATGATCTAATCAGGTCGAATGTTTTTCCTCAGGGCTGGAAGTTATTTGGAATAATTTATGTCTTGTCTCTTTAATTAGTCTAATGGATCTAGATAGATGCTTATGGTCCCCTCAAACATGAGTGGATGTTAGCCTTGTGAGAGGGTCAAGTGTTATCTCCATTTTACAGATGGGGATCTGAGGCACAGAGGAAATCAATGTGATAGAAAGGTTTTATTGGTTATTTTTTAGAGGTTTACTTAGATTATAAGCTCATTGGGCCAGAGAGTGTCTTTTTGTTCTCTTTGTACAGGGCCTTGCACAATGGGGTCCTAGTCTCTGACTGGAGTTCCTAAGTGCTACCACAGTAGTAATAATTCATAATAATAGGCTGCGTTTGGAATGGAATCCTTTTTACCCATTAGTTATGTGATTATCCCAGGTGAGTGCTAATGAGACCTTTTATACCATATCACATGATCATGTATCTGTAATTGCCCCATATTTTTCAGGAAAACTTTGTTTTATATAATTTTAGAGTTATATAAAATGTTAATAGTTCTATATTCCTTTATTTGCCAAGCCAGACTCCCTTCCATACCATGAGACCAACTATATGGGCCTCAGAAGAAGAGGAAAATTAGAACAAATAAATTTTGGAAATGTATAACCTATACATATATAACAGTGTCACTAACTTAAAATCTGATATCTTGTGATTTACCACGGCTAGAAAAAAAGTATTTTATCTTACTGAAAAGGAGGCTTTTCTGGCTTGCTTACACTATAACTCTTATTTCTAGCCCTAATAGGTCATGAGTTATCAGAGCTTTAAATCTCTCACTGTTCTAAGACTGAATATTGACAAGTCCCTGGTCTAGTACTGTGTAATTTGAATGGGGAGCAGGGGAAAGGAAACCTTTGGCGCCAGATTGTTTTTTAAAGAAGAGTAGAGTAGTTTGGAGCTTCTCAAAGGCCTGGAGTATGGTTAGAAGTCCCAGCAAGATGGCTTAGTGGGCTGAATGCAGGTGAGGTGGTCAAAAGTACATGATAAATCAGGGGTAGGTAAACTACAGCTTGCAAGCTGTTTGAAGTTGGCCCATAAGCTTTTGCTGGGGCACTGGGTCAGGGCTGCAGCATACAGCTCAGCCCCGCTCCGGTGCTCCAGTGGGGCGCCAGGTTGGGGGTCGCACCATACGGCTTGTGCAAGCCATAGCATGGCCCCGATCCGAGGGTCACAGGCCGCTCCACCTCTAGGAGCCGGAGAAGGGACATGCCACTGCTTCTGGGACCCACTTGAGGTAAGCGCCGTTCGGAGCCTGCAGCTCTGAGCCTCTATCCACGCCCTAACACCCTGCCCCAGCCCTGATCCCCCACCCGTTCTCCAAACCCCTCGATCCCAGCACGGAGCACCCTCCTACACCCCAAACCTCTCATTTGCAGCCTCACCCCTGAGCCTGCACCCCCAACCAGAGTCTGCACCCACTTTCACACCCGTGCCCCCATCCTGATCCCCCTCCTAAGCCTTCGGTCCCAGCCCAGAGCACCCTCCTACACCCCAAACTCCTCATCTCCAGCCCCACCCCAGAGCCCACACCGCCAACCAGAGCCTCACCTCCTCCCACACCTCAACCCCAATTTTCTGAGCATTCCTGGCCTGCCATACAATTTCTATTCCCCAATGTAGCACTCACGCCAAAAAGTTTGTTTACCCCTGTGATGTAACCTCCCTACTCCCACCGGGCACTAGAAAGCTGTCACAGTTGCGGAGGTGCTGTGGGAAAAGTTCTTTGTGCGCTATTGATTGCCCTGTAGAATCCATTCAGATCCAGGAAAAGATTTCAGAAGTCAGCTCATTAAAGAACTATTGCAAATGACAGGAATGAGGAAATCCAAAACGACTCCCTGCCATCCACAAGAAGGTCCTCAGCCAGAGAGATTTAATAGGACCTTGTTAAACATGTTAGGAGCCCTGACCCCTAATCAAAAGTCCAAATGGAGTCAGCATGACAGCTTCTTAGTACCTGCCTACAATCGCACAAGTAAAAACCCACTGAGTATTCCCCATGCCACCTAACGTTTGGGAGAGAGGCAGACTGCCAGTGAACTTAGCCTTTGGAGTGTCTGCTGATGGAGCTTACCCTGAAATCTACCTCCAGTGTATCATCCAACTAAAAAAGCATTTAAAAAGGCCTATAAAATAGCCACAGAACAGGGGTGGGCAAACTACAGCTCGCGGGCCACATGTGGCCTGCTGGCCATTTTTATCCGGCCCACAAGCTCAGCCAGGGGAGCGGAGCCGGTTGCCCTGCACTCCAGGTCCAGAATTCTGGGCCAAGTGCGGCTAGCTGCGGGGTCCCACGCTCCTGAGCCAGGGGCCGAGCCAAGCGCAGTGAGTTTGCTCACCCCTGCCACAGAACCAGAAAAAAAAAGGCGGAGAGTCCTGGTTTCTCCTCCACTGTACCTCTCCCTGTGCTGTATAAGTGGGTATCAGGAGCATGTTGTCCAATATTAAAACCCACTGCATTGTGGTGGGGGTGGGGGGTGGGGCACTGTGTAGTTGGAGAGACAACTGTGACCGCCCCGTGGTGGGCAGAGCCAGGACACCCACTCCCACCTCCCCAGAAACATAGGGGTGGGATAGGAATTGGAAATATAAAAGGCAGGCCCTTCAGCTCAGTTGGAGAGGAGCTGCCAGAGAAGACATCTCCCACCAGTTGCCGGAGCTCGGAACTGACAGCAACTGTTACAGCGCCCGAGACCCAGAGTGTCTACAGAGCTCCCAGTCACTGGAGACACCGAGGAGTTGCCGTGAGCTGTTTATCCCAGCAAGGCAAATGATGACACTGGGACCCAAGTACACTCCCCCGATCAGGAGTGTCGGAAGTAGCCCAGGGGAGCCAAATGTAGCTCGGCTGTGTTGCTGACTGACATCTGACCAATGTTTTGTGGCCAGATTTCCCCTCTGACCCAGTGGTGAACCACTTCACCACTGCTGGGGTCCTGGGCTGGGACCCAGTGTAGTCAGGCAGGCCCATGTTCCCCCACCACTCCACTCCTGGGGTGACAGGCTCCTCATTGTATGCCAAGAGACCTGTGTTTGTTGGCAGTCGGCCAGGACCTCCGACTGTGTGCTGCCCCACCCTGCCTGAGGGCTGGGGCTTAGACATTACTGCTCTAACCCGCCGAGTGGCAGAGACCCCTGTGCTAATTCCCCCCGGAACTACACCCTTCCAGAGGCCTTGTGGCGAGGGGGCATGGCCTCCCTCCCTGTGGGACAACTGCGACTGCCTTACACAATTAATGTTGTCCTCAGGTTTTAGTAGGACAGTGTATTTGTGTACATTAATGAAATTTAATTTATGTGTCATTTTTTAATGTCTATAGAAATTCTTGATGGGAACATCAAGTTTTCCCAGGTGAGGGAGTGTGTAACCCCCTCTGGAACTGATTGTTCCTAACATATTACATTGAGCGTCTAGGGGACTTGCCCCTACACTACAGCAGCAATGGCAACAGAGGCTCAGGATCCTACTTCCCAGATTGCCTAGAGTCCAGGGCAGAGATCAAACCAGCTCAGAGACAAAGGATTTGGTTATACTTTTGGCTTTTTGGCTGGGTTTGGAGTACAGCAGGGAGAGTAGCATCACAGCCAGGAAGGCCCCTTCGACCCTCCACATTCCTACCCATGGGGAGATTTTAAGACCTTTTGGAATTTCTAGGACAATGTCATCTCAACAGAACTCAAAAACTCAGAAGACTTCAAGTTGCAGTCAGGCTTCTGAAAGGCAGCCTAACTGCCCACTTAAACCCAGATCAGAGAGGCACAAGGACAGTTCTCCTTGGTGCAAATACAGTAGTTTGTAAAAACACCTTCGTTTGTTTATTCTGATATTGAGTTTTAAGCAAGCCCCTGATTTCAATGCTGCACCATCCATCAAAGTCTGAGCCTGAACTCACTGTTTGTCTAGGGAGATGCTAGCTGCTGGGAGAGGAAGTAGGAGGGTTTGCACTGGCTGTATATATTGGGTGGGCGGTAGAGTTTATATATGACTAATTTTGTCTTTTGTTGTTTTGTTGGGTTTTGGTTTATTACTCCGGGAACCAATTTTTTGTGTATTCTGACTAATGCTCCTCTGAATGAGTTTGGGTGGTAAATATTTTCCCAAGGAAAAGGCACTCAGTGTTATATTGGAATTGGAAAAGGTCAAGAAAAGGGCACCAAAAATGATTAGGAGTATGGCACGGCTGCCATATGAGGAGAGATGAATAAGACTGGGATGTTTCAGCTTCAAAAAGAGACGAATAAGGGGGGATATGATTGAGGTGTATAAAATCATGACTGGTGTGAAGCAAGTAAATAAGAAAGTATTATTTGCTCCTTCCAATAATACAATAACTGAGGGTCACCAAATTAAATTAATAGGCAGCAGGTTTAAAACAAATAGAAGTATTTTTTCCACACAATGCACAGTCAACCTGTGGAACTCTTTGCCAGAGGATGTTATGAAGGCCAAGACTATAACAGGGTTCAAAAAAGAACTCGAATAAATTCATGGAGGACAGGTGCATCAATGGCTATTAGCCAGGATGGTGTCCCTACCTCTGTTTGTCAGAAGCTGGGAATGGGCGACAAAGAATGGATCACTTGATGATTACCTGTTCTGTTCATTCCCTCTGAGGCACCTGGCCTTGGTCACTGTCGGAAGACAGGATACTGGGCTAGATGGACCTTTGGTCTCACCCAGTATGGCCATTCTTATGTAATATTCTTATGTTCCCGGCACTAGGAGAGGTTTCTTTGGGAGGAGGCACCAGGTGCTTTTGTTGATGAATGCAGGACCCTACCCGTACTTCAGGGATGGGTTACACTCACAACACTACTGTGAAGTAGGACACTGCTATTACCTCCATTTTATGATAGGAAACTGAGGCGCAGAGAGACTGAATGACTTGCCTAAGGTCATATGGGAAGTTTTTGGCAGGGAACTGAACCCAGATCTCCCAAGTCCTAGGCTGGTGCCAATGTTCATCTCCTAATAAGAGCTCCTTTTCTCTCTGTATATACACTTCTGCTTAGCCATAGATGCGGGTGCATATTAAACAGTAATTGACTGAATTTTATAATCAGGCCATGTTCTGACCATGTCAATAAGGATTCCTTGAACCTGGGAGGGAATCAATCACCACTTCAGTGTGCCTGCCAGCTGTCTGTCCTTCCCTGGCCAGCTCCCTCTATGGAGCTATAAAGAAGGTGGGTAAGTCTCCCAGACTGTAAATGCAGCACTGTCCTTCCCTGCCCCCTCCCTGGATTTCTCCAAACATACTGTTATTTGAATGTAGGGATACAGACATTTAGTTAATGATTAGGGGAGAGAACATTATCAGACAGCATCAGACCCTGGGTCCATCTAGCTGAGTCCCGGTTCAGGCACTTCAGAGCCCTGAAATATGCAGATGTGGGATAATCTGCCCCTGACAGTAGGTCTCACACTGGTCTCTGATCGTTAGAAATTGTTTTGAGCCTCGTTTGATAAATGGTTACCTGGGGTCTCTGTGACACATTCTGGGTGCCACTTTGCAATATTCAAGCAGTTCAGTGCTATAATGTAATACGCCCCCTTGGTTTTTTCCTGGTTTTGGAGAGTGAGGAGGGGAACACATGGCATTTGGACCCAGAGGAACTAAAAACTCTCGAGGAGACTTCTCCATGAGACTGTGTGATTTTCTAAAAGAGAATCACCTGCTTTATCCGAGAAGAAAACATGGCTATTAAAAGGAAATGTAAAATCTCATCCGAGATCCACAGTGGCAAGGAAATACTCTTTTAATCAGTAACCAGTTCTACAGGAGAGCTGGGCCTTCCCCTGGTGCCCATCCTGGGGGGGATGAATGGGGGTGCAGAGAGAGGGTCACTACAGACAGACATGGTCCATCTCGGCGCTGCCACTTGTGTGGTTCTGAACTCTACAGCTTGAAATTTTGACTCTGCCTCTCGGGTCCTTGGGACAGCAGCTCTGTGACAGGCTCCTGGCACTGCACTTCAGCAGTGCCCTTTCTGCCACAATGGGACATGTGCCAACCCAATAGGAAAAGCAGAAATTATTCCATCAGTGGCAGCCACAATAGCACCTGACCCAAAATAGCTTCCCAGAAAGAGAGAGGCAGATTAGGTTAGACTGGCCAAAAAGAGAGCAAAACTCCAGCTGACAATTGACAGGTGTCCGTCTGTGAAGAGGGGTTATAAACCCCAGGAGTGAGCTCTCTAGCTGCACTCTGAGGCTGGGCATACGGCTGCAAACAACCTCATCTTGTTTTTTTCTCCCCAAGCACCAACAAATTATGGGGCTCAGTGATGATGAATGGAACCATGTCCTGGGCATCTGGGCGAAGGTGGAACCAGACCTCGCGGCCCATGGACAGGAAGTTATAGTCAGGTAGGCATGAAACTGGTGATGGAAGCGTGAGGGAGCGCATAGCTCAAGCGCTTGGTGCACTGGACTTTAGGAATAATCTGCTTTTGAGCCTCCTTTAGAGGTTCACAGGTGAGAAAGCAGGGAGGGTGGTTATGGCTCATTAGCCCTGGGGCTTTAGTTCTCTCTAGCATTTGTTTGAACTGACTTCTTTCTTTCGTGATCATTTCTAGGGCAGTGGGTTTCCCGTCACTGTGGTTTCTGGGTCAAAAGCTTTAACTTTTTAAAGATTTTTCCCCCTGCTACACAAAAGGTCAGGGGTCTTGTCACTCCCTTTGCCCTGATCAGCCAGCCCCACTAATGAAGTTGAACTCCAGGTCATCACTGACAGAACGCAGTGAAGCAAAATGTTGGCGTGAGGTGGGTGTCCCCTCCCGGGCCTTCCAATTCCCTGCAGTTGGCCCCTCCAGAGGAAGGGAAGGGAAACAGCATGGGAGGATACAAAGAAAGGGGTGGAGGAAAGAGATGAGAGAAAAATCGCACATGGCCAATTTTTATGGAATCTGTGATTTCATCAAATTTGCTGTGATTGCCTGTGATTTCCCCCCACCAAATTTCACACGATGAAGCCACCCCCCCAATCATTTCTTTCTGTTTCCTCTTCGGTAGTCTCTTCCAGCCTGCCACAGCCTCAGGCCAAACTCTCTAGAAATATGGAAGGTAGGACCCGAGCTCTTTTCAAAGCCCAGCTTGAGTCTGTGGCCTGAGTCTGTGGCACATTCCCACCCCACCCTCCTCCATTGGAGTGTGTGATTCTGGGGTTAGGGCAGGAGTTCCCCCCAGGCCAAACTCCAGGGAGGCCCTACAATACTGAGTCTTTGAGCATCTGGGGCTG
Organism: Dermatemys mawii; assembly: GCA_007922305.1. NCBI lineage: Eukaryota > Metazoa > Chordata > Testudines > Dermatemydidae > Dermatemys > Dermatemys mawii. The sequence continues at coordinate 4,710,263 of ML677350.1, forward strand.
GAGCAGTGAGTAGCATTTTAATAGCCTTGAGGTCCCCTCCGGTTAGATGGGCATGTTGGATTTTGAATCCCCTGGGTGCTCTGTTTCAAGAGCTTTAACAGTAAATTGAGATCCCTTTTACATATCAGTTCTGCCTGCCCGATTTCAGAGGCACTAATCCCCATAGGAGCATGCTAAAAAGTGCTGCACATAAACATGTTCTTGGTTAAGTTGCTTTGAGTGCTTTGCTGGTGTTATGGTAACGTCATCTTAACTAAAGTGGCACCAATGACATGTTGTCAATATTTTAAGAAGGAGCGGCTATCAGATTTCTCACTTAGCCAGTGCTAAATCCCATATTTATGGCGTATACTTGCAAGGGGAGGAGGTGGCGCAGATGACTGGAGAATCTATTAGTCTGCTTCCCCCGTTTGAATGAGAATGTTTTTTTTTAAGCATAGCTAAGGAGGGGAGCAATATTGCTTGGCACATCCATACTCAGCGCCCTTCACTGGAAAGGCCTATACTTTGCTCTTGAAAAATATCCTGAGTGTAGTATTCCTGTATGGCAATATTTGGTTCTGGTAGCAGCCACAGTATGTTAGACACTTTCCAAAGAGAAAAGAGCTCCAAAGAGCTCACAACCGAAAAGACAAACTGAGAGAGAGTAGGGGAAATGAATACAGCATAAACAATAAAAAAAGCTGGCCATGGTGGTGTATAGCCACATCTTGGCAATACAGTATATTAATAACATAATGGGGAAGAAGTGCAACAGTTGTTTGTTTTTTGCATAACATGCATAGATTATCCTTCACTATCCCAAGACCTAATCAGCCAGCTGGTTTCTTGTAGAGATCAAGAGGTATTTGAACACAGAGAGGCCTTGCTGACGTCTGTTGGCATAGTGGTGTGTCCAGGTTGTGCTAAGTGAAAGAGCTTGTAGGTAGATATCATCCCCTGGGAATATTTTTGGAAAATAGTTGACACTTGATGCAGCTGGATGCATTTCAAGCAAAACAAAAATTGTCCTTCAGAGGTATTTGTAGGAGTCCAAAAGATGTATCGTCTTTGGCAGATATAATTTAGCCATAGCCAGGCAGAGGGTGAAGGGAGGATCGATCACAAGCATAGAAATGATCATAACTTTCTTCCAGTATTTAGCAGTGGCCTTTTAACAAGGCTAAATGGTTCTTACTTGCACTGGGTGGAGAGTGTGCCTGCAACAAATTGCTTCGCTTATAAACTAAAATAGCATATAGTTCGAATGATACTAAGCGAAGCAATTTGTTGCATGTCCTTCCCTAAGAGATATCTGTTGGCCAGTCATTTCTTTCTGAAACAAACCAGGTCGTGGGGAAAAAACAAACAAGAAGGAAAAGACCTATCTTGGTACAGGTAGTACCCGACAAAGGACGAAATTGACACCCAAATCCTTTGTTCTGATATTCTGGTGCCATCTTAAATTAAAGCCCTTTAATGAATGGTCACCCACATAAAGAATCTTTTTGTTACAGGGCTGTTCCTATTATCCATATACTCTGGGTGTTTGTCAATTTAATCAAACTAATATAATGAAATTGCAAGACTGAGAATTTGGTACGAGACTGAATGGCTCATAGAAGCTGAACTCCCTTCTTACTGCCCTTTAAGGGGTCTCTAGTTAAAGGTGGAGGGACTGGCACACCTGCTACTGGCCAACAGCATCATTCCACTTGGCATTGAAACCTGGTGCCCATCATGTTGAGAGAGATAGTTTGGTGGTGAAGGCTCTAGACTCTAGAGCCGTGGGTTCAATTTCTGGCTGTACCACACACTCTTTGGGCAAGTCACTTAACCTCTATGTGCCTCATTTCCCCACAAGTGAAATAAGGATACCAATCATTTTTTGCCTCTTCTTTATTTGCCTTGTCTATTTGGTGCGTATACTCTTCAGACCAGGGACGGCCTCTTTGTCTGTGTCTGTACAGTGCCTAGCTCAATGGAGCCGCAATCTCGGTGCTACTGTGACACAAATGATACATATTTGTTAGGTACAATATGAATAAATAATAGTCTTGGGAGCCAGTAGTCTCCTTTCGTTGTGACTGTAGAATGTGGGGCAAATGTGACGTTTCCTTCAGGATCGGCTGCCTGCAGTATCAACCCCCCCTTTCTCAGGTCTCCAGCCTCCAGTAAATTCAGCATGGGAGGGACGGCGACAGGTTTGGTTTTTAACCACCTTCCCACCATCTCCATTTCAGGAAACAAGAGCTCCTGTTTCTAGCTTTGGATGGTGTGGGAGACTCGCCGGCCCTGGGATGGCTGCAGGCCTTGTGCTCCTCCAGTTCTTGTTACCCAGTTGCTCCCAATTCTCTAACAGTGCACAGTGGCAGAACTGCAGTGTCCGATATCAGGCTTAGGCTGCGGATGGGTGAGAGAAGCAGTAGGAATTAACACACAGTCTCTGCCATGGCGTTGGGTGTGCTGGCTGCACACACACACAGGACACTGTGGCACAGCCCCTACACTTCTCTGTCAAAGGGCTTTTGGTAGCACCTTTGACCATTGTATTTCAGTGCTGTACATGGCTCCCCCGGGGGTGGGGGAGAGATGTCTAACACTGTTCCCTCCTGGTCAATTTAAGAGCAGTGCTGATGGGCTCAGATGGGAACTCAGAATTTAATGGCTGTAATGCCTCATGGAACAGAGCTTGAAGAAGCAACCAGGGCATTAAATTGTATGAGAGCCCCAGGGCAGGTGAGGGATGAAGGGTTTTCTTAGACAAACGTCAGTCACTCCTTCGTGTCCCAGCTGGCCTTGTGCCCCTACCCTGATCTTAATACATTGGCACAATCCCAGGTGACTGGTGCCAAAGGGCTAAACAGCTGTGAAAAACAAATAAGATGGACACCTGCTCTGTGGCATCATTTGAAGTTAAGTGCACTGCCTGCCTGCCTGCCTCTCACGGAGAGAGATGGAGAAGGCTGGGATCGGTCATCTTAGAAAGGAGACAAATACGAGGGGACAGGATTAAATGTTATAAAATTATGCTTAGTCCAGGGGAGGAGCGTCTGTTCTCCGTGACTCTTAACACAAGAACAAAGGGGATGTGCAATGAAATGTCAAAGCACCAAATTCAAAGTGGATAGAAGGAAATACTTTTCCACACAATGTGCAATTGGACTGTAGAACTCACTGCCACAGGATGTTGCTGAGGCTAAGAACAAAATTCCAAAAAGGATTAGGTATTTATGTCAGCAACAGAAATAGCCTGCGTTGTAATCGCTATTACTGAAAACTTGGAAAGGATCTAAAACTTCATGCTTCAAGGCACAGGTGCTGGAACTAGTGGTACCGGGGGTTCTGCCATATCCGTTGGCTTGAAGTGGTTTCCATCATATCCAGGGTTTACAGTTTGGTTCAATGACTCTCAGCAGCCCCACTATAGAAATTATTCCAACACCCCTGCTTCAAGGATCAGACTAATCTCAAACAATTGAGGGCTAGGATGAGACCTTCATGGGAGGCAAATGATCCCACATCTGCTTTCTTGTGGGGTTCTTACACCTTCCTGTGAAGTATCTGGTTCTGACCACTATCTGAGAGTGTGTCTACACTGCCATCGGCGGTGTGATTGCAGTGTGCACAGAGATACCCAAACTCTAGCTAATTTGGATACCGGAGCAGCAAAGCCACAGTTGTATGGACTGGACAAGCCTACCAAGAACCCTGGTTAATTACTTGGATGGCTAGCCCACGCTGATGTCTGTTCTGCCCCAGCTTCAATGCTCCAGTACCCAGTCAAGCTAGATTAAAGCTAGCCTGGGTATGTCTATGTGAGCTGTAGTCATACGGCAATGTAGAGATCGGTACGATACTGAACTAGATGGACCTTGGGTTTGATCGAATTCCTGTGTTTTTTTTCCCATCCCATCTTTGCACCTCATGGGTTCCCTGCCTCTGTTCACAGACTCTTTCAGGTTCACCCTGAGACCCAGGAGCGCTTTGCCAAGTTCAAAAACCTGAAGACAATTGATGAGCTGAGGAGCTCTGAAGAAGTGAAGCAGCACGGCACCACTGTCCTTACCGCCCTGGGCAAAATCCTGAAGCAGAAGAACAACCATGACCATGAGCTGAAGCCACTGGCAGAGAGCCACGCCACCAAGCATAAAATCCCTGTCAAGTACTTGGAGGTATGGGAATTGGAGCGGGTTTCTTTGGTGAAAGGGTGTTCGGTGTGTGTAGAGAATGTGGCCTTAAGTGGGAGGGCGGGTTGCACCTCTCTTCACTGATGTCTAGCTGGACTTCTCTGAGCTCTGTGTGATGTAGGAGATCATATTGGGAGGCTCAGCTCCTGGTGTGTGAGTCCCCCTGTTTACATTGCTCACCCGCAACCCTTAACAATTACAAACCAGTGGGTGCAGCACCAGCACCTGTTGGAAACCAGATCATATTAGAACAGTGAGTGACAGCACCCCAGGGACGACTTTGTATTATCACAGCAGCTGGAGGCCCCAGTGAAGATGGGGGACCTATTGTGCTAGGCATTATCCAAACACAGGGGGAGAGTTTACAGTGTAAATGGACAAGGCAGACAAAGAATGGGAAGGGAAGTGATTTTGCCAGGATCACGGAGCAGGTCAGGACAGATCCAGGACTAGAACCCAGGTGTCTCCCAGTCCCAGCCTAGTTTGCTATAGGCCACGATGCCTCTTGAATGGCTGAGGGAAGGACTACTGAACTAGGACTCGTCTACGCAAACACTTAATTTGTGGCCAGCTGGAGTGTAAATCTATTTGGCAGTAGCTTTCCGTGCATCAAGTGCCTGTATGCCTCCTGCTGCCATGCACCTAAAGCTCCCTAGTGCACTTTGATCTACTCCCATTTCAAAGCAGGGTAGATCAAAGCGCGCTACGGAACTTTTAGTGTTGTGCAGCAGCTGGGTGCACATGGACACTCAGTGTAGAGCAGGATAGTGCGGGCTACATTTACACCCCGCTTGCCGCGAGCTAAGTGTTTGTGTAGACCACCCCTAAGACAGTGGGTCTCATACTTTTGTACTGGCGACCCCTTTCACACAGCAAGCCTCTGAGCATGACCCTTTCCAAAGAAATGAAACACACTTTTTAATATATTTAACACCATTATTAATGGGGGAGGCAAGTGGGTTTTGAGGCGGAGGCTGACAGCTCATGACCCCCCAAGTCATAACCTCACGATCCCCTGAGGGGTCCCGACCCCCAGTTTGAGAACCCCTCCCCTAAGATGTGATTTCCACTATCTGCAAACAACTTTTCACTCTGCATTTTCTGAAAGGTCCTTACTGTGAGTGATGCTTACTTGTCCCTTTTCCTTTCCCTCCCCCGCTCCTTGACAGTTCATTTGTGAAATCATTGTCAAGGTCATTGCTGAGAAGAATCCCTCGCACTTTGGAGCCGATTCCCAGGCTGCCATGAAGAAGGCCCTGGAGCTGTTCCGAAATAGCATGGCCAGCAAGTACAAGGAGTTCGGTTTCCAGGGCTAGCACGCACATGAGGCGACACCTCCACGGCGGCCCAGCAGTGCATCTTAGAATAGCTTCCTAAGCCCCGGTTTGGGTGCCTCTTAAGTGACCATCCAAAGAGTGAGGAGGTGATTTTGATTAGAGCAGTGTTCAGTCTCTCACCAAAGAGAGGCACTCACAGTGATAGCTGTGATAAACCATTGTCCTTTCCTGGCTTCACCTAGAGAAGAAATAATCCGTTTTCTTAGCAAAATAATCTATTTGTTCATTAAGGAATGACCTGAGTTTGGCCTCAAAGACCCCATCTCATAGCATAGGCAGAGCATAGGAGAATGTTTAAGAACAGATGCCTGAGAATGTGTGTGGGAGGGAGAAACTGGGCTTGAACTCTGAACTCTCCTGCCTGCTGCTAGAATTGACACCACAGCTAGCACTGATGGACAGCCTTGGCCAAGATCTCCAAAAGAAACTAGAGGGGTTAGGTGCCCAACCGGAGATGCCATAAAGGGGCCTGATTGTCAGGAAGTGCGGAGCTCCTGCCCTCTGACAATCAGGCCTCCGTAAGGTGTCGAAGTCACTAGTTTGGGAGAACTTAGCAGCCTCACATGAGCCACCAAAAGGAATGGGCTGTGGGGAGTGTCTCACTTCCCCCTAAGAGGGGGTGACAGTCTCTCAAGAGCAGGGATGAGACATGTTAGTGGGTTACAGCGGGGAGCTTGCATTGTCACTAATGGTATTATGCCAATTCTGGAGATAAGCACAACCCTTCAGCCTGTGGGGGCTAGCAAGTGTGTCACAAGTTGCTAAACTCTCATTAGCAAAAACTCTCAAGAGAAAAAAGAATGAGGAGGACTTGTGGCACCTTAGACACCAACAGATTTATTTGAGCATAAGCTTTCGTGGGCTACAGCCCACTTCATCAGATGCATGGAGTGAAAAATACGGTAGGAAGATCTATATACAGAGAACATGAAAAGATGGGGGTTGCCATATTAACTGGAACAAGACTAATCAATTAAGGTGGGCTACTATCAGCAGGAGAAAAATAACTTTTGTGTTGATAATCAGGATGGCCCATTTCAAACAGTTGGCAAGAAGATGTGAATAACAGTAGGAAAAAAATTAGCATGGGGAAATAATTTTTAGGTTGTATAATGACCCAGCCACTCCCAGTCTTTATTCAAGCCTAATTTAATGGTATCCAGTTTGAAAATTAATTCCAGTTCTGCAGTTTTTAGTTGGAGTCTTTCTTTGAAGTTTTTTTTGCGACTTTTAGGTGCCACAAGCACTCCCATTCTTTTTGCTGATACAGATTAACACGGCTACCGCTCTGAAACCTGTCTCAAGAGCAAGTGTAGGATTCCCTTGATCCCCAGCAGCTGCTGCTACGCATTTGAATTTCCATCACACTGAGTGATGAATAGTGTGTTTCTTAGTAAATAAACATGCTTGCTGTACCGGAATCTGTGTCTGCGTCTTACTTTTGAGAAGTGCCTAGGCGAGAAGCAGGGGAGGTGGAAAAAGGAGGGAGTAGCAAACACCCAGCGTTTCCTCTGTGACGAGTCATCATAAGCCCCTGTGGTGCCAGTCAATGTCTTGAGATGCATTTGGAGTCTGTATGGTATAGAAGAAATCAAGCTACCCTATGGAGGAATAAAAGGCCCTTATATTTGTGTAGTGGGGAGATATCCTCAACTCTGTCATTGCTCAAATACCAGGGCAGATTCACAGGCTTATCCATCTTTAAAACTCCACCTCAGCTGAATTCTGGGTTCCTGACTGCGCTGTGTGGTTTCCTTGACCAAACTCTGTGGCTACTGCTGGGTTGGGGATTCTCCTTGGCCCAACATGGGTTCTTCCTTTCACAGATGCTCGACTGGTGCTGCTTCTGCAGAGAACTGAAGGTGACACTGGACTCTACCTTCTAATGGTAGCACATTTCTTATGAAAACTGAAACATGGCAACAAAAGAAATGCAACTCCTAGCTCAAGAGGGCAATATGAGGGATGCAGCTGGCAGACAAATGGTTAAAACCTGCGATGGTCAGTCGTTAGCCTAAGACTTGGAAGACCGGAGTGCAATTCCCTGCTCTGCCACAGACTTCCTGTGTGACCTTGGGAAAGTCACTTAGTTTCACTGTGTCTCGAGATATAGTCGTATTTCCCTACCTCACAGACCTGTTGTGAGGATAAATACATTGAAGATCGCGAGGGGCTCAGTATGATTGTAATAGGGGTTCTACATACCTTAGAGTGTATTCTCTACTTCAGTGTGAGTGAAATCAGCAGTGACTAAGCCCCCAGTTTCCTTAAAATACAGAAGCCTAGCTGGGGTGGTCCTGCTCCTTCTCCATTCAGCTCAGAGGGCCAAAAGCCCTCTGCCTCTTAGAGGAGAGTCGGGGTGAAGTCCTTGATAGAACAGGGAGTATTTCTTACTTTGCTCCCTTTATAAATCCCCACCACTCCAGTCCTGGGTCATGATCAGCATTCCTGATTTCAGAATCTGGTATTGGTAACTAGCTGGAAGAGTCACTGAATTCCCTCTTCCCACCTAGATGAGGTTACCGTCTCCTTGGCTCTTGTCTCAGTTAGACCACTAGCAGCTTGCGCATTCTGGCTCAGGGTACAGTAGCCGCTGCAGGAAGAGCAGCATATTAAATATGGGCCTCGGATTGTCAGCTGAACACAATAAGATTCCCTGCCAGCGACAACAGCTGCTGCTTTTGGCTACAAAGCTAAGCTTGGTGGGTAGCTAAATTCTGCACCCTGGCAGCTGCTCATGTCAGTCCAAGTGGGCCAGCAGCCATCTTTGGCTATGTTCAGTTAGGGCAGTGTAATGGAGGAGGGGGGCTTGCCGCTGGCTGTGTTGTGTCTGACTACTTGCTGCATGCTCAGCACACGCTGCAGTTTGATTGTGTGAGGTGGGTCTCTACCCTCCCGAGCCAACTAGTAAGGAACAATGCTAAGCTCACCTCAGTCGTACCCCATTGACTGGGCAGAAAGCCAGTCACTCCCACTTGTCTGTAGTGTGGTAGCATGGAAGCACCCCAGTTCAAGTGGGGCTGTGTTGGGCTGGGCACTATACAGACAGGACAGTCCCAACCCCACAGTGTTCACTAGCTAGGAATTTGGACAGGCTAACGGCCTTATGCTGATCGCTGGGCCTCACTCACCTACCACAGGGACAGTCCTCGTGCTTCGTGAATTTCCCCCTCCAGTGACTGGTAGAACTGGTGTGCATGTTAGTGACTACATGGTTTGGTGTTGATTACTGGCTCATTGCAGGTGAGGCTGGAGATGGTTAATTATGTTATAGGGCGAGAACAATAAAACACCTTTTGTGGGTGTGTACCCGGATTTGTCCCAAGTGCAGCTGATGTGAGGAACAGAGCCTGGAACATCAGCCATTTCTTCAGCCCAAACACCTGACCCCTCCTCCATTTGAGGATATTTGAACATGCTGTGACTGCCTGAGCCCAGTTTGGGGGTCTGGACAATGTCCCAAGAGCACAGAATCTGGACTATGGTTGTTGCTAGACAAAAGGGTGCCGCCTCCATTGTTCTGCAACCAGTGCAAGGTGATGTAAAATGCTGCCAGCTCAGCACAGTCACAGGGTATGGTCACTTTACATGGATGTGGAGCATCCAGCCAGAGGCTATGGGGACATCCTAGAAGTGACAAAGTAAATGGAAAGAGATGTCCAGGTCAGACTTGTCTCACAGTGGCTCATAAATGTGTCTAGCCGAGCGTGTGTGAGAAGGAGAGAGCCACGCAGGCCCATTTCTTAGCACATAAATTCACTCCCTGCCTCTGTGACTCTAATCGTGGCAGGGTCCAGTTCTCAGTCCTGTGACTTGCATATAATCCCTTTGCAAATGTCAGCAAAGGTGACTTTGTGGCTTTTTAAAGAGCTGTTTTATAGACGCTTGGCTGAGTTGCACCAAGGTCCGTCCCCAGCTTGGCTGCCCTCACTCTATAAAGATACAAGCAGAACAAGCATCTTCTGCCACCCCAGGAAACACTGAAGCTGCCTTTTATGGTGAACAGTAGCAAACAGAGGCACCTCCCTGCTACGTCATGCAGTCCAGGCTCTTGCATCTGTCCACAGGCATTACGGTGATTGCAGGATAGCCATGCATGCAAACTTCAGTGCATGTTCAGATCCTGGTGACGAGCCACGTCTGTGCCTCATTCTCCCTCCTCTGATCGATCCTGCTACCTCAGCTTTGGCTGGGGCAAATGATGATTTAGTAGCACCAAGAGTTGGGCTAGTTGGTGATGGGTTGTTTCCGAGACTGTTTGTTTACCCCAGGAAGCGCAGTACAAATATAGCATGTGGGGGCCCTGATCTAATATTACAGTCTTGTTATGGCCCGGTCACACACTGAATCAATTGAATAGCCTGGGCTGGAAGACCTCTTACCTTCTAGGTCTGATGTTAGCTACTGTTTCTCTGTACCTCCTTGCTTATCTGAACAGCAGCTCTGTGGGCTGATAGTGGTATTTGTTTGGAACTCCTGGTGCGACAATGGGAACGTCATTCACGCTACCCCTTTCTCATCTGCTTCCTTCCTCTCCCTCTTTCCAAATTCCACAGTAGATTCTCCCACAATCCCACCATAGGGGTGGAAAATTACTGGTGTTGACATAACACTAACACAGGAGGTGGAGGTGGGGCTCTGCCTAAGGCCTACGTGCGAGCAGTCCCGTCCTGCTGGCTCTTGTTGAGCTCTTGGATTATCAAGAAAATAGCTGATATGTCAGAGTGGTTCTGTCTCTTCTCACTCACCCCTTCCGCTGGATGAACATATACAGGAACAGTCAAGCTGCTGGGAGGAAACCCTTTGAGGGATGCAGGATGTCACATATTTACTGGGAGCAGGCAGAGGAGGAGGAAAACTAAATGGGACAGAGAGAAAGAGTAAAGCTAAAGCACAGCTGGCAGGAAAAGAAAACTCCAGACATTGCTACCAATGGGCTATCAAGCCAGATCTCTTCCCTTGGACAATAGCTAATTCCATGAGCTTCAAAAAGTTGCTCATTTTTTCACTGCTTTACAAAGGGTTGGAGGGGAGGAACATAGCCTGATCCCACTGCTAATCCATTTATGACCTGTTGCAGGGGGACAGTGAGACCTTTTAGTATGGCTACTCTCACTTCAGCAGCTAGTCTTCTTATTACTTTTTTTAAAAAATCTTAAACTGCTAATCTTCACTTTCATGCTCTTACATAATTCTTCTGTGTCCAACATTCAGCCCTACTCAAAGTATTGTAAACTCTTCTCCAGGCCCTTCTCTGGTCTATCAGCAAAGGCAGGGTTGACACCCACTTAGTCTCCGTCCACTCTTGTCTCCATGACTTTTTCCATGCTCCATGGAACCTCCTAGTTCCAGTTCATAAAGTCACCACACTCTTTTTCTTCATTCAAATCCCTCCTAAAGATGGACTTTTTTGTCATATCCACCAGATGCACATTCACAGATTAAAAAAATCCTTAACACGGTTCCTCCTGTGGTTTTCCAGCACATTCTTTCTATGTCTGTTTTAGATTGGCAGCTCTTCAGAGCAGAGACTTTCTGTGCGTCTTGTCTGGGATGGAGCATGTTATTAGTGTTTAATTAATGATAAGGTATTCTGGTTTATTATCTATTTTGAATCCATTGCTTTTTAAATCACAGTACCCATCTGTTCCCCAAGGTGGTCGCCTTTAATTCCTATATCCAGCTGTGCATCTACTCCAGAGATCCGGTATAGCTAACTAGACAGATTACAGATGCTGTCTCTAGGAATATCTGCACTTCAATTTGTATAATTTCCAGGTTAAGGAAATTGAGCTCATTCATGCTAATGCTGATTGTGCTAGTACATTAAAAATTAGTGTGAGGGGCTAGAGGCCCAAAATCTGCAGGTGATGTGTTCGCGACGCTACGTGTGTACTCAAGTGGCTGCCGCTACAGCTACACTATATTTAGCGTATTAGCTCATCAGAGCTAGTGCAGGGATAGCTCCTGGAGCTGGAAATGACATCTCCAGCTTGAAGTTTAGATACATGACTGTGTGTGGTTAAGAGCTTTGAGGTTTGTTTGGAACAAAAGGCTCTAGCAACATACACACTATTATCCTTATAACTCTGTATAGTGGCTGAAAGTCATCTCCTTCCCAAAGAAAAAGCCCTACAAAGAAAATGGTCACAGGCGCTGTGAACATCAGTGGCAGGCCAAAGCAGAAAGGGCTCCAAGCCCCTGGAGTCATTAAGCTAGAGATTTACATATGCACAGAGAGAAGGGACCAGCCTGTCTTTTGAGGGCACAGCGGGTAAAATTAGGAATCACCTTTTCACTCAGACCTGTTTGCTTCGCATTTAGCCTCCACACAAGGTGTTGTGGATTCTAGTGGGAGCTGTGTCCTGAGCTATTAGTGCACAGCGTTCCCACTGTCAGCCTGAACTAGATGTGCTGGGATTTGGACAAAAAGCCACTGGCTTGAGATGACTCAACATATTCCACTTGCAATGTAACAGAAAATGGAAACCAGGCCTTTGTGTATTAACCTACTGAACTCCGAGTCCCCAGTGAAGGTCCCTTTTATGGTAATGGCTATGATCTCTTTAAAGCACAAAGACTTCAAATCACAGTTCCCAGCAATGGGGGTAGAGAGTCAGATATCAATGGAAGCAAGTCGAAAACAATGACATTCTCTCCCACCCCCACCATGTTCCATTTGCCATGTAACAGAAAAGGGAAACCAGGCCTCTGCATATTAACCTACTGCACCCTGAGTCCTTGATGGTCCCTTCTGTGGCAATGACTGTGATCTCTTTAAAGTGCTCAGACTCCAAATCACAATTCTCAACAACAGGTATAGAGAGTAAGATATCAGTGAAAGCAAGTAAAAAAAAAAGAATAGCCCCTTCTAATGCTACTGCCACAACACTCCACCTACGTTTGCTTAGAGGAGATTCTCAGAGTGCTCTTTCCACTCTATCAACCATAGTATAACTGAGAATCAGTCCCTTAAGTCTCCAAATGATGCACCGCTAGGCAGGAGACAACTGAGTTTTTTCAGGTTAGTTGCCGTTGCCTTCCATGCTAGCTTCTGCCTTTGGCTTTGATTGGTTCAGAGGAGCCTCGCCTGACCTTTCCCAGCCTCCTTTCTGAAGAAGCTGGCTCTGTGTTACTTTCATAACTGGATAGCAAGGCTGAGGTCATGTGACTTTGCCCCTCAAATTACAGACAATTGTTTGTATGAAATTGCCTTTTTACTGAGTAATGTGACTTCCAGCACAGCCAAGACTTACTGTAATTACATCACTAGTTTCTTTAGGGAGCAAAGCTTTTCTGAACCACTTCTTCTTAGCTTGAGGTAGAACTACGACTGGGGGAAACAGACACTCGCCCTTCCCGCCTGAGAGGAGGCTTAAGTGTTCAGTGCCAAAATGATCAGAATAGTTCTCTCACAGAGCCTGAGTTTGTGGTCACATGTGGGTATCCCAGGGCAGGGAAGTCTAGCAAGAGTGCCTGGAAGAATTGCATGCTGGAAACAAGCAGTTGGTAAGAAAACAGAAGATGATTAAATAGTGCTTTCCCCTTAGCTGCTCTGAGCGGCTTGACAGCTGCACCATCTGGAGGGAGAGAAGTTAAACAGACCTCCATTCAGTGTGTGTCCCAGTACAGAAAAAAGATTAGAGGAGTTGTCCTGCACACAAGACTTTAAAATGCCTAGCGTACTTCAAACTGTTATATGCATGCTACAGATCCTGGTCATGACTTGTATCCTAATCCAACAGGTTTTGTTGTCTATCAGGCTACATGAGCAATGGCTGGACCACATAACAGTTGCCTGCACAGTTTTTATCTATGCATAGCTGTTTGCCATAATGACAACAGTGCTTTGAGATCTCCAGAGTCATTCTTTCCTCACTCTCCATTTTTTTGATATTTTTCCTTGGAAGCAGATATTGGTATGAAACTCTCCATTTCACATCATGGGGATCACTGAGTCTGGTCTGATATTTTCCATTACACAGAATCTTTCATAACCTCCCATGAGACACCATCCTACGCAAGTGAGAACTGCCTCCCTTATTTCTCAAGGAGCAGCTTCTGTTAGAGGCCTTGTCATAGCAATAATTTGTTAAGCACAGACCATGTACTTGGGTGCTGTACAAAACACAAGAGATGACAAGTTTCCTGCTTCAAGTAGCTCATCTGCTGACCAAGTGGAACTGAGAGAGGCCCATGCCTTGCCATCAGCCCACTAAGATAGAGGTGTTGGGATGGTAATCTCAGAGACTCCTCTGCACAGACATCAGCACAGCCACAGATATCACAGAAGCTTATGCCAATGACCTCAGACCAACATGGTGGAAGTGTTGAGCAAGGGTTAGCTCAGGGGCTAGTCCATCAAACTTGAGACGCTGAGCCAAGAACTTGAAACTTTACCTCAACAATAGCCCAGCAAGATAGCCTGACGTAGTCAATATCCTTACAAATGTCCAGGCCTTCATGTAAGGCCAGAAAAGCTAACAATGTTGATCCAAAGACCTCACAGGGGGCTGCCCATTAACATTGCGCCAGCAAGTTAGAGGTACTGAACTACTGAGCTTAGAAGCCTATGCTACGATGTTAAGCCAATAAGGTAGGGGTGGGCAAACTACGGCCTGCGGGCCACATGTGGCCTGTTGGCCATTTTCATCCAGCCTGTGA